>CM034153.1:423390102-423484323 GCA_019776745.2 Taxus chinensis | reverse complement strand
AGTATGGAAGAATAATAATGGAAAGTTTTATGGTAATAAGCATAAGAAAGGATGGGTGGTCATGATTTGTGTAGGATTAGGGAGCTAAACACAATGTGTGTCATCGATCCTTTTCCAACCCCCTTCACTGAAGAAAATTTGGAGGGAGTCGCTGGTGTTGAAATCTATTCCTTTACGGATGGATTTTTTGGGGTACCACCAAGTCTGGATTGTAAAGGAAGACTAGGAGAAGAAAAATTCTACCACTGAATGGGAAGGAAAGTTTAGTTTTGCATACACGTCAGCCTTTGGGTTGAAGAATGCACCTACTATTTCTTCTGCATAGTGGGTTAGAGGCGTTCGTTCCAGGGACTTTCTCCACAATTTTTTAGGTCTATCAGAGATTTAGACAATTATGGCTAGTGAAAGACCATTGATAATTGCGGCTGATGTTTGAGAGGTGTCAGTGTTAAGGATTGTCTCTCAACATTAAAAGTGTGTCTTTGATACACCCTTTAGGACTTTATTGGGGCATATAATATGTAAGGAGGGCTTGCTAGTAGATCCTACCAAGGTTGCAATTATTGTGGGATTGGGGGAGCCTACTAGCTAGAGTGCAGTGCATAGATTTCTTAGAAATACGGGTTATTACAAGAAATTCATCAAGTGGTATGCCAATATTTCTATGCCTCTAGAATAATTGCTCAGACAGAAAAGTGCCTTCCATTGGGGAGAGGTGCAACATAAGACATTTGACACATTAAAGGATAGGCTTGTCACCGTGCCTATATTACGTTTTCCCTCTTGGTACAAGCCCTTCCATGTTCATGTAGATGCCTCAGAAACCACCATTGGATCAGTCCTTACACAACCAGGTGAAGGAATTGTTGATCATCCTCTATGTTTTACAAGTAGGAAGTTGACAACCAGCCAGAGAAAATTACACGACGACTGAGCGCGAAGCCGCATGTCAATGATCTACACGCTTTTCAACTTTAGACAATATCTGCTAGCAACACCCTTTATATTTTACACCGACCACATGGTGTTAAAGTACTTGGTGAAAAAGCCTATTCTAAAAGGGCGCATATGTCAGTGGGTGCTATTATTTCAAGATTTTGAGTTTACGGTAGTTGTGAATCCTGGAAAGAGATTTTGTGGACCTGATCATCTATCAAGAATTGATTCAGGGGAGGACACACAGAGTATTGAAGAGACTATGCCAGATGCATATTTGTTTAGGTTACAACATCTGCCCTCAAATTTGGAGGATATTGTAGTATTCCTAAAGGAAGGTGTGGCACCGGAAGGGATGAAGGCATTAGAAAGAAAGCAACTAGCCATATGCGCCGTGCCCTACATGTTGATCAGTTGGGACTTATACAAGTTAGGGCATGATGAAGTTTTGCATAGGTGTGTACTAGAGCATGAGCACCTCGCCATCATAGAGGAAACACATGGAAGAAGTGTGGGTGGACATTATGTAAGTGACACCACCGCACGTAAAATTTTAATGGCAGGATTGTGGTGGGAAACTCTGTATAAGGATTGCAAGTACTATTGTAAAGCATGTGACCATTGTCAACGCATTGATAAACCATGAAAGAGAGGTGAAATGCCTTTGTGACCTATCCCTAGTGCTGGAAATTTTGAGAGATGGGAAATAGACTTTGTAGGCCCTATTGCACCAGCAACAATAAGACTAGATCACTCTATGTAATCACTTGCACAAACTATCTGACAAGGTGGGCATAGGCACCCCCAACTAAAGACTACACAATAACCACATCGGTAAGATTTTTGTGGGAGAACATTATCATGAGGTATGGATGCCCTTTAAGTTTAGCCAACGATAGGGGTACACATTTATTGAATGAGACCATGAGGATCTTGTTAGCAGAGTTCATGGTAGCTCATCACAAGACAACCCCTTATCACCCACAAGCAAATGGAACTACGGAAGCATTTAGAAAAATACTGAGTCACACCATGACCAAAATTTGTGATGTCAGAAGACAAGATTGGGATGACAAGGTATCAGCCATATTATGGGCTTAAAGGAAAACTTATGAAAGGCTGAACTGTAACATCCTCATTTTATAACTTAGAACAAGTGAATTTTTTTTTTTTAATAATTGCATCCTGGTTCTAAATACATAATTTAGAACTCACAAATCAAATAACCATTCTTATAACAGACAACCATATGCAGCTGTAATGACTCGGAGTACCTCCGATCTATTCATTCCATGACTCGGTAATCTACCGATCTATTCATGAGTAATAAGAGTTGGCGTTTTTATTTAACACTTCACTCTTGCGGTTCTATTCCCTATTATGGGAATTCAGAATGCTCTGTCCAAGGAACCTAACTGAATAATTGTTACCATTATTCATCGGCATCTCATCCCTTATACTAGGTGAATTAGGACAACGCAATAAGCAGCTTGTGATACTTTGGCCAAAGATTTGAAACATACTGTTTATGTCTCGTATTCCTTAACGGCATACTCGTCAATCTGGAATACGCCCTTCACCCCATTCTTATGTTATGTAGAATGTCTTATACCGACTTCTGTCAGTCCTTCCTATCTTAACTTAATCACTCGGTGACAGATTAACAAGGTGATAATGTTATATGGATGCCCACGAGGATTAGGGATATGATGACATACTGGTTCAATCCTAGTTAAACCAGTGTGTCAAGATACCCCGAATCTCCTAGGCAGCCTTATAACGTGACCACATTCCTAATCGGTCCCTGAGTAACTCGTTCGAGATCAAAGTGTAAATCTTAGCGATCAATTCAAAGGGTGTCGTCATAAGTCACCTGCATTGTTGTAACTTCGAGAAGATCCTAATCTTCTCGAAGGTACAACCCTGCAGTTGACTTGTGCCGTCAACCTTTAAATCTACCTCGAAAAGATCTACTTATTAATATGTGTTACGCACATTGAGTTTAAATTACATTAAAGACGTTCCCCTAAGGTTAGCCTTTCCCGATCCCTGGATTCTTTGTCTTAAGGATGGCCTTCCTCAATAAAACCCATTACATGGTGGAGATATTAAGGCCAAGGTCTCATCAAGGAGTTCTTAGAATATACATGATTCTAAAACAATAGAATTGAACAATAACTCATAACCTTCACATGAGATTTCCATCTGAACCCCATTAGATTTATATCAGTTCTCCTAACTGAATTTATATCATACTTATTAGTATCAAGATATTAATGATTAAGAATCCTTGTCCTGTCATAATCAAGAGTAGGGATTAGTAATTTAATTTAGCCTGATTAGCGTTCTGCTTAGGTTCATTTTAACCCTATCTTTTAGAAAGACAAAGATTCAAAATTCAATTTTTGCTTTCGATAGAACAAATTAGAACTCCTAAACACTCATAAGAATTCAATCTCATATTCTTGTAACTTTCATTGACAATCACAAAAGTCATCCAATTTATACAATGATAACAATGCCCCTCCGGTATATAAACAGAAGAAGGTCAACAATCAGAATAAGAATACAACACATAAGTAGCAAATACTTATTTCCATTATTTTCAGATCTATACAGATACATTTTGTACAATCAGCATACTTAATACAATGCTCAACAAAAAAAGGACATCTTTCCTCATATAATACACTTTAGAGAATCTATCTGAAATTCTACTTAAAATCAAATTTAATCAATCTAATTATCCTATCAGATCTGCATGCTTTTACCACTTACGGCAACCATCTGCAAAAATAGTCAACATGAGTCAGTTCGATGAACTGATCATGATAAGCACTAACTTTTAAAACAATTGCAATCCATCAATTGTTTTCATTAAACACCCTGTTTAAAAGATATAAAATCACCAATCAAATAAACATGACACAGACTATACGTTAAGAATATATCAAAAATGGTCTATAAATGTGTAACAATGATCATTCGTTACGGAGTAGTCCTATATACTTTTCTCAAATATTTCATCAAAATATTAGGGATCAAGAAGAACAAAAGTGTCCTAAGCAATTATTCATTGTAAATCCCAAGTATGAACAAACATTAGACAGATCATTCCATAGTCAACTTAAAAAGAGGAATATCATATCAATCTTGAGTTACCGTCATTATGTTAAAATCAGCTCCTACAGATGTTACAGTTATCAACAATGTATATCAACTTATAATTTACAACAGAAAGAGACAAATCATTCACGCTTCCTTTCACACAAATTCACTACATGTACCCGTCTCCACATCTGGAACTAGCATTCACACCGGTAAGTATACCATCAAGTCCAACAAGCCACAAGAAGATTCACTGCTTAAAATAAAAAAAAATAGAACACATGCTAATAAATCAGTTGAGTCCATCATCAACGCACACCGTTTTATTAAAACTTACAATAAAGCAACTACAGTACAGAAGCCTTCTTGCCAAACAACGGCGTCTATCTACCAAGCAGACTCAGTAGTGACCTTACGCAAGAAGCGACAGATAAGAAGATTAGCACTGTTACCTGCTTAGGTACAGACAACAACTCCAAATTCAGACATACACAGGAATCGATAACAATGCGAAGAAAAACGTATCACTCTTCAATCCCAATAACAACCTACAGCCCGTTCAAGCCTTTCTTACTGTGTAGGGTTTTTTAGACCCCAAGGTCGAGTTCAAAAGGGGTCTCCTTTATTGTCGCAGTCGACAAGAGACTTGAAAACGTTAAGCAATGACATTTCTCTACGACTATGCGAAGGGATTTTTAAACGAAATCCAAGCAGCATGCACAGCCACATCAAACTGGAATGTGCAATCAAAAGGAAAATATACACATGAGATATCATAATCACCCCTGAACGAAATCAGAGTTGAAAGTATGGTATTCGCGACCTACTTTAAGAAGGCCATAATTCATGTTATCAAGCTTAATTAAAGAAAACCAACAAAGCCAAGAACATTACATGTTCATACTCAGGCTTATACGGAAAACAGTGACATAGATTACCATTCGAGGAATTAAAACTAAGTCCATAAAAAGTATTCACAGTTTAGCTTTTCCAGAAGCTGACATACAAGATATCTTCCCATACTCACAGGTACCCAATGGGCGTCAAAAACAATAGTAAACCCAACAGGCTTATAATTTGAGAGCAGTTACACTATTTAATCTATCAAGAATTCAACTGAGTCCCAACAACAGTAAACAAAATACATAGAAGATATGATGATTCCATCCGTGCCAACATTGGAAAGCCTTTAAAATCAGGTTTATACAAATCAGCTATACTAATTATTTCCAGTAACAAGAAATCCAATGGTAGCCCTTACCAACTATATTTGCTCACAAGCTTACATAGAGTGGAATACATATTTAAATACACCCAACTGAGTCTGAACCACAAGATTCCTTGTAAAACGAAAGTATTCATTACCAAATAACATAAGTCGCCTTACCTGTTACTCCAACTTAAGACTCAGACAAAGCACATTTCCAACATTCAAATATTCATATATATATATCATAGCTTCCACAGTGGCCCAATTACATATACGAATCATTTAATGGACTCTACAGAGTCGTTTAGATTATAACAATACATATATCCATATATGTATATTGCATACTGTTAACGGGTTGATATCCCATTACCACAATAAAAAGGGAAAAACAACTTCGGCACAGGTCATAATGACTACTGTAACACAGTAAGTTACCTCTTCCCAAACAACTTTAAAAGACAAAACGAAACCCAAAAAGTATCAATAACCACTATCATTAATAACCACGACAGAGCTTACAAAGGTTCTTTTAAAACTGAATAATCAAACAAATGTCCAGTCAGTTTCCCTTCTAACAATTTCCACAACAAGTATTCACAAAACATTATATACGATTTACAAATATCGACAAGCATAACAGTGGCCTGTACCCATCACAAGAATAATTTATGGGCTCTCACCGAGCAGGCCGAGCATACATTCCTTTCATATATTTTCGCATATTTAAGCCAGAATGCAAAACACAAAGAAATAAAGCCACAGTTCGAATTTAATAAACACCCATCAAGGTGAATAAATGAAAAAATCGAACCAGCATGAAGATACAGTGTCAAAAATCACACAAGACCATCCAAAGAAAAAATCCTCTATTACCATAAATCATTTGAACAGAGTTGTTCTAATGAAATCACTTGAAAGACAGCAAGATTTTTAAAGGTTAGGGCCTAACATGCCTGGATTTTTGCTCAAAATTCCGAAGCAAACCACTTAAAGAGCTCGGACTTCCTTTTCCTTTTCCAAGTTAAAGCGACAAACAAAATTTTGCTATCTCCATGACATATATATTTTCCTTTCCAGAGAAAATAGCTAGATACGCTCATACTCGCCATGCAACACAAAGAAGACTGGTGCGAAGAACCAGTGAACAGGCAGAAGGAAAACCGAAATTCGCGATAAGCCAAATAAAACAACAACTTTCCAATTTGCATGCCTTCTTGCAAATTCCGAACTCGACTACCGAGCTCATTAATTGCATTTACTCTAAATTTCCCGCTCAAACTCCACTGCCACCGATCGCCAAAGTTGGCAATAGACAAATAGAATTTCAAGACCATTTTCAGTTTTGGTGACCTGGCATGTCGGCTTAGTTAGCCGTTTCTAAAACCTCCGCCAATACCTATCCTTCATACTTATCCTTTACATTAAATAACATAGAAACTGCTGCCCATGGTTTGCATCCCCTCCATAGGTCCCCATAATCCTTGCCCAATAGTTAGGCTAGTAACTTAGGTTAGAATTTAGGATAACACCTAGTCTAACTTCATAGAACATAGATACTAACTTAGGACATTAGTTATTAGCCTAGGTCTAGGTTAGATTAACATTAATCTAACCCCTAGGTTAGGTTTAGTTTTAGGTTACTAACATTAATAATTCCAATTAGGTCTACATTCCGTACACTCAGAAAAAGACCTACAACATGCATTCTTGAACAGGGTTAGCTCCTGTTCTACCTTTAGGCTACAAAATTGTATGAAACCAAATTATTACCTGGTCCACGATCGAGACCTTCCAGATATACTTCGATATCAGGAACCAATCCATTTCACATGATCAACCTGAGTTATACTCCGGACTAGCTTATTCAATGCTTCTAGACCTTGCAACCTGTTCAAGGTCTGTAATTTTAATTCATCACGAACAAACTTAAAGCAATACTTGGATCAATTCCACTGATCCAAGGCTAGGTCTTATAGATGGATAACTCTATGATTCATTCCGAGATCAGATTAAACTCAAATACAAAATGAAAGAAATAAAAGAGTCCAATCATATTCTGACTCAGTCAAAGATCTGCAATCTACAAAGAAGATACAGTACATATCAAGCATGATTTCTCAATCAAGGAACACATCCTTTTTACAAAGAAATCACATATCAACAATTGTATGCTCAGGAGGAAGTAACAACAGTTCAGGGTGTTACAGTCCAAAACCTTCAACCATTGCTGCACGGGATCAAGGTTTGTCTCTCCTTCAACCATAACTATTATTTCTACAACCAACTTCCAATCTACAAATAAGTGATTTCTACCTTGTCATTTCTCTTATTATTTTGGTTGTTAATCATTTATCTACTTTTTTTCACCTTTTACCATTCCCAGATGTCATCCGTCTCACCTCCACCCAACCACTTTCCCATTTAACCTTTGTACCCATCCCAAATACCTATTTCTTCATCTCTAAGTCTTTAATAAAATCCTACCATCTTACCTAAGCCTCATCAACTCTCTTTGCAATCACATAGATCTCAAAACCACCTCATTTCAATATTTGAACCCAATTTCCCCTACTAGCATAGGTCACCCAACTGACGTTGGCTATTACCAGCTACTGGCATCGATTTCCTAACTAATACCGATCTTTGTGACTTGTAATTTATCTCAAACCAATGAGCTCCTAACTTACCCAAAACCTCACCCAATCTCACCCAGACCTTCCTAAATACCTTTTCCACACATTCCAGCCTTGACAACACCCTACCTTCTCTAGATTTAGTTGTATATTCAATATTTAGCTTAAATATAGTCTAGTGTTAGCATATGAGATACCTAAACTGTATTGTTACAATATGAAATGTATTTTACCATCATTTCTTTACATTAAGTTGTTTATAAATAGTGGATTGATGACCCCTATAGGAAGTATCACACTTCTCAAATATAGCATACGCTAGGTAGTCTATTGTCATATGATATTTAATACTATTTGGTGGTATTGTTGTGCTTCTACAGGTTGTAATTCCTAGCCAAAAAGGATCTCTTCATGATCATCCTAGTCTTCCCAATTATGCATAACCTTCTTCGACTTCATAGGTATTCCTCCTCACCTCACCTTTACCTTATTTGTTTTATACGCAACATTGTGGTGAAACACATTGCTAAATAAAAGAGATCCGTCAAACTCAGAGCTTCTTAGTATGTATTTTGGGACAATTCTCTTTTCAAGAAAGGTATTGATGGATGCTTCCTAAGATGTCTAGACAAGGAACAACAGAAAATGTTTATTAGAGCCTACCATGATTAGGCCTATGGAGGTAATTTTTATTCTTCAATCACAAGGCATAATATTCTTCAAGGAGGATACTACTGGCCAACCTTGTTCAAATATGCAACTAAATGGGTCTCCAAGTGCAAAGATTTGTAAACCTTAGTTGGAATACAAATATTAGCCACACTTCCTTTGGAGTCTATGATAATAGAAGAAAATTTTAAGAAATGGGGGCTATATTTTATTGGAACTCTCAACCCTAACTCAAGTGCAGGCCATACTCATGTCTTAACTTCCAAAAACTACTTCATGAAGTGGGTAGAATCCATTATAGTAAATAAAACCACTTCTGAAGTTGTCTAAAATTTTATCAAGGAAAACATCCTGGTTTAGTTTGGGGTCTCTAACAAGATTATAACACACAATGCTCCAAATTTATCTTCCTATGAACGTATTGAATTATATTATAGATATGGGATTTCCCTTGCACAATCTTAAGAATATTATCCACAGGGTAATGGACAACTTGAATCAACAAACAAAAATATGGTGATCATTATCAAGAAAATGGTTGATGAGTCATAGAGAAACTAGCAGAATAATTTGTATGATGATCTTTGGGATGACCAGATAACACAAAAAAAAAATCCATCAGAATGTCACCATTTCATTTGTTTTATGGAATGGAAGATCAGTTATCAGTTACCTTGGAGTTACCAGCCTTACATCTAGACAAAGTTATTGAGGATGAGAAGTTCAAAGATGCTATGGAAAAGAGGATCTTGTATCTATAAAAGTTGGATGATGAAATACTGAAAGTTGTGGATTGAACCTCAACACACCAATAAAGAGTCAAGAATTTTTTTTATTAAAATACCAAGTCCCATGATTTTAAATTCAGAGACATTATCCTACTCTGGAACAAAAGGAGAGAACCTTGCAGGAGTCATGATAATTTCTACTCACTTTAGCTTGGTCCTTTTAAAATGTGGCACTTTTCTAGGGAAAATTACTACTATTTGGAATATATGGGTGGAACTTCTCATCCATTACCATAAAGTGGTCAGTATCTGAAATTGTTCACGTAGTGGATGATAGTCCTTTTTATATAGTTTTGTAGTCTTTTTTTGGTTTCTGTTGTGTGTCATTGTCTTCTTCTATTTTTTCTTATCTTGTATACTTTCCCAATGGATATATGAACTAGTCTTGATAACCCAAGAGATTTTGGAGTTATTTTATTTTTCTTTCTTACACTTATCAATAGCTTCAGTTATAAAGTCCCTGATTGACCAACTTGGAGGTTTTTTTTGGTTTAAAAAATTGATAATGTTCAGCAAATCTCCCTTAATTATAGTATTGGAAATATTATAATCTCTAGCTAACCTTATTCACCAAAGCATTGCTAAAGCTTCTGAGTAGTGATTGGTTTCCCTACCAATTTTGCTAGAAAAAGTAGCAATAAAACATCCTCTGTGATCTCTAATCACTCCACCTCCTCCTAAATCCCCAGGATTTCCTTTTGAGGCCCCATCAAAATTCAAGTTGTGCCATGTACTAGGAGGTTGAATCCATCAGACAGTGGATCTGTCAATGCTACTGTTATTCTTTTTCCTAACAATGCCAATGTTCCAAGCAGCCAGAATGTGCTCCTCTTCCTCAGGATAAAGTCTATTTTTAGGGGGTTTAAATCTTTCGATTTTGTCTTTTACTCCACAATGATAATTTCTTTATAGAATTTTTTGCATATCTTTCTGGTATTCCTGAAAATGACACCATTTCTCGCTTTCCAGACTCACCACATGGTGTGAGGGAGAACTAGTTTCCATAATATCCTCACCACACGGTGCTTGTAAGGAGAGTTCTATTGTTCCTAGGCCTATAGAAAAGTATGGGGAAATACCCATTCCTGATTGAAGTTTTCAAAAATAAGATGCCAGATTTTAGAACCATACTTGCAATGCAGAAAGAGGTGTTTAATGTCTTCTGCTTCTTCCTGACACATGCAACATCTGTTAGGCGTGATAAATCCTTTCCTGATGATATTTTCATTAGTTAGGATCTTACCTTTAATGATAAGCCACCAGAAGAAATTTACTCTAAGGGTTAGCTCGGGCATCCATAGCTTATGCCAATCAATTTCACTTTCAATAGAGGCAAAGAAAGAATTTTAGCCAAATTTAACCGAGTACTCTCCATCAAAGGAATCTTTCCAAATAAGTTCATCCTTATGATTTTGAGGACTGATATGTATTAGGGAGAGATGACTATACATGGATGAAACAACATACTACATATTTTCCTCATCTACTGTTATTTGTTTCCATTTCCTTTTGTTGTCAGCCACCTCAATAAAGTCCTTGACTTTCTTCCCATAATTTCTAATTAGGCTGTCTTTAATGTGTCCATAAGACGTATTCCAGCTAATGTCTGACCATATGTCATTCCAAAAATCAATGTCTTTTCCATCTCTGAGCTTCCAGCTACATCCCTGGGAGAGAATATGCCTGATGTGGAGAAGATTATTCTAGAAAATTGATCCATTTGGAAGTATCAGATCAAAAAGAAAGGAATTCATGTTTTTATTGGAAAGCTATTTGATTTTGATGAACTAGGTCCATGGCTTCTGCTCTTTTATAAGCCTCCAACCCAACTTTGTAATTAGAGCAGCATTCATATTTCAGATATCTTTGATTCCTAAACCCACAATCCGCTTTGGCTTACATACACACTCCCAAGATACTAAATGGTACCTAAACCTTTCTTCTGTGCCATGCCATAAAAAGTGATTTTGGATTTTTTCAATGCTATTCACCACTACTGCTGGAATGCTGAACATCAACATGATATAAATAGGTAAGTTCTGAAGAGTGCTTTTTCCTATCAATAAACATTTTCCAACACTTGATAGTATAGCACCTTTCCAACCAATAAGTTTTTTCTGAAATCTCTTAAGTAGATCATTCCAAACCTCATTAGAAACCTTACTATTACTCATAGGGAGCCCTAGTTAAGTAGCTGGAAGGGAGTTGATTATACAGCCAAGAATGAGAGCAATCTTTTTTTGCCTTTCAATAGGAGTATTGAAGAAGTAGACTGAGCTTTTGTCAAAGTTTACTTTCCGTCCCGAGGCTTCCTCATAAAATATTAGAATAGTTTTGATAGCCTTGGCTTCAATGATTGAGGCCATCAGAAGCATAATAGTGTCATCAGCAAACTGCTGATGAGAGGAAACCTGATTGCCAAAAGTAGGTTGAAAACCCTTTATCATACCAATGTGAATAGCCTTTGAAAACCCTTTTTCATACCAATGTGAATAGCCTTTGAAAACCCTTTATCATACCTAACTTAATTATTGTTGTTATATGGTTGTATTAAACCATATTTTTCTTATTATATTCACGGATCTAATTGTTATGTTGTTATAACAATTATATCATTATTCATTTGTGCTTCCCCTATGATATTTTAGAAGCGTATATATTCAAGAATATTGTTGAACTTGTGCAACATATTTATTTGTTTGTATATTATTGTCCAATATGTATAAATATTGCAGCACTCCATTGTAATGGCTGATTGATTTCACATTAATAAAATATATAGGATTTCGTCCCTGTTTTTGAAATTACATTTGGTATCAAAGTAGGTTGAAGGATATTGGAGGATTACAGTAGAGTTTGAGGAGCAGTAGAGAAGCTTGTGCAAGTAAAAGAGTTCCAGAGTTGTCTCTGCAACTTCCTAGCCCCATCCCCTACAATACCACCATCAAATTTCTGAAAATCGCCATCAAATTCCTCAAAACCACCTTTATTCATTGAAATTAAGGTTAAGGGGGATTGAATACACCAAGGAAGAGATTACAAGCTCAAAGGAAGGAAGAAAATTGATCTAAGGTGCCATACACACGCAAAACTACCTTCATTCTCAACAAAACTGCCTGTCATTTTTTCTATTTATTAGAATTTTTGCTCAAAACCACCTTTCCTAAACCATGGTTTTCTAAAGAGGTATGGTTTTATAGTTTGGAAGTGTTTAATTACAGTTTTCTCTTTATACATACTTGTTTAGCTTAGCCGCCCAAGTGGCTAGCATAACTTTTGTAAGACACTTCCCATCAAGAGAGGTCAAGGGGTCAAATCCCCTTCCCTCACCCACTACCAAATTTGGCAGGAAATTTAGTGGAACTACTAAATTTAGTGGTAAATTTAAATTTAGTTATAACTAATTAAATTTAGCGAGAAAAACCCTATTTTAGGGCAAAAACAAATTTCCTCCACTCTACATATTTTTACATTTTGAACAATTTTTACAAAAGGAGGCCTATCCAAAAATTGAATTTTCAGCTATATTTTTGCAAGTATTTGACATAGTGGGTCATTTTGGGCTCTGAAGGCCACCAGGGCCCGCAAAACAAAAAAAAATTGTTGAACATTCATTTTTTTCTAAATTTTTTAATGTAATTGCATGCTTCATCATATTTTACTAATTTGCATGTTGTCATAGTCAACCGCAAATATTGTAACTACTCAGAAACTAATAGAAAATTGTAATACAAAACAGTAAAAATTGGTTCTATAACACTCAGGAGATTCTAGATCTCATTTGCATCATTCGGCATATACAGTGTCTCTGGGAAGCACTTATGGGTAAATCCATCATGACTACTACTGTACTTAATGCCTAATATAGTTTCAACAACGTTGTCTTGGCATCAACCCTTTAAATCAACAAGGAGTAATAAGGTCACATTGTACACACTATGAGCCATCCCATCCATCTGTGAATAATTGCATGACATAAATTCAGATTGAGAAATTATCCAAGTATATAGCGAAGTTATGCACGCGTATGAGGACATTTCTTTGAGCCGGATTCAATAATCACACAGACCCCTTTTAGTATTGTCTTGGTACCAAGTATTGAATTCTTCCACACACACTAATGCCTCTTTCATGTACCATCAAGTATATAGAAAGGGTGAGCTTCTTCCATGTACCATCAGGTATATCGGAAGGGTGCATATATAGAAAGGTTCATTATATCAGACTGACAGTATATAGATTGGGAGACCTTATACCTAGAGTGATAAGAGCCAAACCCTATCAGTGATCTTTGTAAAATGGGCACCAATGCCCCCAAATTTTTTCTTCCGGATTGACAACTACTCAGAGGAAACAACTATGCTGTATGGAAGATAAAAATTAAGACACAACTTGAGTTTGAATAAATCTATCTTGTTGTGACTGGTACTCTGACCAGATCAACTACTGATACTACAAAGTAGAGGCAATTTGATAAAGAATATTAGAAAACCAAACTCATCGTCTTGTTTGGAGTGTCCAACAATGTGCAACGCCACATTCGTGATGCCACAACAGCCAAAGAAGTGTGGGATAAGATAGCACAATATACGAGCCCAAGAACAAGAATTTTATACTGAATTTGCAAAGTCAGTTACACACATTGAAGTTCAAACAAAATGAGAAAATCAAAGATTTATTAAGAAGAGTTACAGAGTTGAGGGCTTCACTTCTAGCCTTGGGAGAAGTAGTCTCATATGAGGCTCTTGTTTCCATTATTCTAAGATCACTTCCCTCTTCTTACCACATTTTTGTTACAATACTAAACGTTTCAGATACAACCATTAGTTATGAAAAATTGGTAAACTTACTACAACAAGAGGAATCGATACATAATATGGATGATGAAGAGGAGAAAGAACTTTCTTCACATCAAAAATGGAAAGGAAAAGGTAAAGGAAAACCTAATCCCTATCAAAAATCCCAAAATCAAAATCAGTATTAAGGGGACAGACAATAGAAGAAGCAATGTCCAATCTGCAAAAGAGGACATGACCTAAAATATTGTTGGTATAATACTTACAAGAAAGGTTCATCAAGCAACTCTGGACCTCCACAAAAATCTCACAAGGGACATTCTAACTACAATCAAGGGCAGAAAAATGGGAACTAGAAAAGAAGACCTCATTAGCAAGGAAATATTGTTGAGCAATAAGAACACTCAAACAATGAAGACTACTTGTTCACTGCTCGATCAAGTGAACAATCCACGTCATCTAGTGATGTTTGGTATGTTGATTTGAGGAACAAGAACAAGAACTAGAAAAGAATATCAGAAATCCAAACTCATCATCTTGTTTGGAGTGTCCAACAATGTGCAACCCCACATTCGTGATGCCACAACAGCCAAAGAAGTGTGGGATAAGATAGCAAAGTATACGAGCCCAAGAACAAGAATTTTATACTGAATTTACAAAGTCAGTTACACACATTAAAGTTCAAACAAAATGAGAAAATCAAATATTTATTAAGAAGAGTTACAGATTTGAGGGCTTCACTTCTAGCCTTGGGAGAAGTAGTCTCATATGATGCTCTTGTTTCCATTATTCTAATAGCACTCCCCTCTTCTTACCACATTTTTGTTGCAATACTGAACGTGTCAGATACAACCATTAGTTATGAAAAATTGGTAAACTTACTACAACAAGAGGAAGCCATCCATAATATGGATGATGAAGAGGAGAAAGAACTTTCTTCACATCAAAAATGGAAAGGAAAAGGTAAAGGAAAACCTAATTCCTATCAAAAATCCCAAAATCAAAATCAATATTAAGGGGATAGACAACAGAAGAAGCAATGTCTAATCTGCAAAAGAGGACATGACCTAAAATATTGTTGGTATAATACTTACAAGAAAGTTTCATCAAGCAACTCTGGACCTCCACAAAAATCTCACAAGGGACATTCTAACTACAATCAAGGGTAGAAAAAGGGGAACTAGAAAAGAAGACCTCATTAGCAAGGAAATATTGTTGAGCAACAAGAACACTCAGACAATGAAGACTACTTGTTCACTGCTCAATCAAGTGAACAATCCACATCATCTAGTGATGTTTGGTATGTTGATTCGAGGGCCACTCGACACATGACTAGCCACAAAGACTATTTTATTTCAATGAGGGACACACCATTGAAAAATCATGTTTCATTGGGAGATTATTCTTCATATACAGTTCAAGGGATTGGGAACATTTCTCTAGCCCTTGGTTCACACAACTGAAGACTATCAAATGTCTTATATGTCCCTGGGTTGACAAATGATTTTCTTTCAGTAAATCAACTCCTTGATCACAACATAAAAATTGACACGTATAGTCACTTCGGCAAACATGTTTAATTTGAGATAAATCACAAGGCTCGAAAATAGTTACAAAAGCCTCCAATGTGGGACACATGTTCCAACTTGATTTTGTTCACAGAGATGATCAAGCCCCTATGTCTAAGAACTCCACCTCAGCACAGTTGTGGCATTGGACACTTGGTCATGTAAGTTTCAAGTATATCGAAACACTTTACAGGTGTAATATGGTACATGGGCTACCATCTCTTCATAAGGATACAGACAAGTGTCCTCATTTTCTAGTAGGAAAACAACACAGAGCTTCATTCCAGAAGAGTACATATTGAGCTCATGGTTAGGTTGATCTCATTCATACTGATCTTTATGGTCTGATGTAACCAAGTCATTCTGGATTTTAGTACTTCATGCTATGTGTTGACAACTATTCAAGGAAAATGTGGATTTTTTTTCTTCACAAGAAAAGTGAAGCTTTTGAAACTTTCAATAAGTTCAAAGTAGCAATTGAGAATGAAACTAGTTGTCACATCAGAACTCTCGACTTAGATTGAGGGGGTGAATTCACCAGTAGTGAGTTCAAAGACTACCTACAAACTCACGGGATTCGTCGACAAATGCCTCCTCCACACACACCACAGTAGAATGGTGTTGTTGAGAGAATAAATCGTACTATCATGGAAATGGTGCGATGCATGATTGATGACTCTAGATTTTCAAAGACATTTTGGCCATAAGTAGGAAAGACAATAGTGTATTTGTTGAACAGAGTTCCCATAGTTTCTCTTGACGGAGTAACACCACAAGAAGCATGGTCAAAGTGGAAACCATCTATTGCACACCTTAGAGTATTCGGGTGTAAAGCAAGCATGCACATACCCAAGCAGAACAAAAATAAATTGGACATGAAGTCACATAAACTCATCTTCATTGGGTATAGTGAAGAGAATCTTGGGTATAGATTAATGGATCCTAAGACCAGAAAAGTTTACACCAGTAGAGATGTTGATTTTTTCGAGAAGCAGGAAGCAGATACTCCTCCTCCAGACTCACCAGATGTATATTTTTCACCATTTGTAAAAATTGAATTTTATGTTCCCTAATAAGATGAAAATGATGATGGGGATGATGGTTTTGATCAGATAGAACCACAACCCACAGGAATAGTTCAACGTATGCCCAAGTGGTGTACTATCACATTACGAGATGCAAGAATGGATGCTCCACTAGATACATCCACCCCTTGACCATGGACTCACAGTAAAACAAGAGAAGAAGTTAAATTTATTTGATGAGTAGAGTTATTGAATCTGATGATCCCTCTACAGTCCAAGAAGCCCTATAGTCAAAATCTTGGAAAGATGCCATGGATTCTGATTATCAATCAGTGATGAAGAATAAAACATGGCATCTTGTCAATATTCCACCAGGAAAGAAACCTATTGGATGCAGATGGATATTTAAAATAAAGTACAAAGCAGACGGGACAGTGGACAAGTGTAAAGCGAGACTAGTAGCAAAGGGGTATGCAAAAAAAGAAGGCATTGACTGTGAGGAGAAATTTTCTCCCATAGCTATGATCAAAATCATCAGGATGATCTTTGCTCTAGCTGCACAATTTGGATGGAAATTCCATCAGTTGGACATAAAAAATGCCTTCCTAAATGGATATTTACAAGAAGAAGTCTATATGACTTAACCTGAAGGATATATAGTACCTGGTCAAGATTCAAAGGTATGCAGACTCAAGAAATCTTTGTATGGCCTCAAACAGGCACCCTGGGCATGGTACAACAAAATTGATGAGCATCTCGTACAACATGGATTTGTTATAAATCCATACGATCCCAATCTTTACCTCAAAAATCAAGGGGGGAGATTTTGGTTTTTGTTGTCTATGTCGATGATCTAGTCATCACTGGTAGTTCAGTGAATATGATCGATGCAACGAAGAAAGATATTAATCGATCATTCGACATTACCGATCTGGGGCTAATGTACTATTGTCTGGGATTGGAATTATGGCAAAAAGAGAATCACATCTTTGTTTCTCAGATGAAATATACCAAGACAACGCTCGAGAAATTTAGGATGATGGATTTCACACCAATTGCTACACCTATGGAAAATAGATTACAGTTATCTCTTTCATATCTATCTCCTAAGGTAAATTCCACTCTCTATCAGCAGTTGATTGGAAGTCTCATTTACCTAACCTACACTAGACTAGATATCAGCTTTAAACTAAGTTATCTATCTACGTTCATGCAAGAACCCAAAGTGTGTCATTGGAAATAAGCAAGGCACATCTTGAGATATCTCAAAGGATCATTGGATCTTGGTCTAGAATACAAGAAGAACAACAACTTCTTCTTGTCTAGATATTCAGATTCAGATCATACAGGAAATATTGATTATAGAAAATCCAATTTTGGATTTGTGTTTTTTATGGGATCTGGACCAATATCATGGGGAATCAAGAAACAACACTTTGTTTCTCTCTCTTCCATAGAAGTCGAGTATCGATCTACAAGAGAAGTTGTTTGTGAAGCGATTTGGCTACGTCGCATACTAGAAGGACTTAGAATACCATAGGACAAACCGACCACCATGTATGTTGACAATGAAGGTATTCTCAAACTTGTTCACAATCTAGTGTTTCATGAAAGGACAAAGCACATTGAGGTATAGGTTCATTTCATATGTGAGCATGTGTTGAAGCACAACATCTAGCTTCAATTTTGTCCAACAGCTGAACAAAGAGAAAATATTTTCACAAAGTCACTTGCACATGACAAGTTCAAGTTGTTTAAAGATTTCCTCTCCTCATCCCTTGATACAATCCAAAATTAAGGGGGGGAATGTTAGGATAATTAATTATGCATTGTATAATTAATTGTTATTATTTAATTATTGTTGTTATATGGTTGTATTAAACCATATTTTCCTTATTATTTTCACGGATATAATTGGTATGTTGTTATAAAAATTATATCATTATTCATTTTTGCTTCCCGTATGATATTTTGGAAGCTTATGTATTCATGCATATTTTTGCACATGTGCAACATATTTATTTGTTTATATATTGTTGTCCAATTATAGACACCAAATTTGTGTCTTACGACCCCTTGTGACCCGCATCGCATTTCGCAACCTAACCTCACCACCTAAACTTTACACAAATATTTATTAATTACCTTATAATTAATAAATCCACATCACCATACCTACCACCTCATGTCGCCACCCTCATCATGACCTAGTCTTAACCCTTAACTAACCTAATTAAGACCTATAGCTTGGTCTAATTCCACACCTATGACTAATTACTCCTCATCCGCACCTAAAACCAACTTCATAATGACTTGACCAAGCCCGCTACCAATCCCTCGGAAGAAAAGGAGGGAAAGCTGGCTATTTTACCAAAAATATCCTGCTTTGACCCCACCGATACCGGTTCCTACTCGACCGCCATCGGTTCCCTATAAATGACCACTTCCAACCAAAAACAAAGGATCAGATTTTCATTTGATCGGGAGAGAAGGAGAAATCATCAAGAGAATCCAGATTTTGCTTGGCCGAGCAGAGACAAGTGAAGAAACAAGAAGAGATTGTAGAGAAGGACATCAAGCCCCAAGAATTCAACTAAATAACTAGAGCCCAGTAACACTCATCCGAGCATCAGAAGAGGAAATTGCATCCCACTTGGGTCATGTCTTCATCATCACAGTCCTGAAACTTGCATCTACATTAGGGGCAAGTAAGTAGTATGTTATATGTTTCTAAGCACCATTTTCTTGAGCCTGTTGATTAATAGTAATCATAAGTTTATTCCTAGATCTACTACCAGCCACTACTGCATTTAACCTTCACCCACACACCCTGATATTGCCTAGAAGGCCATTTTACCACACTCTGAGTCTTCCCTATCCTCCCATCATTCCCCTCAGCCATCCCCCAATCTCAATAACCCCACAATCACCTTGCAACCAATCTCTACCCAGAAGCACCTAGATCACTGACCCTACCGGTGTCGATTATCCTATACCGGTAGCGGTTCTCTAACCGTGGTCGATTACTCAGTGACTGCCATTGGTCACTGCGAATTATACCCCAAAACCCTTTTTCTCACCTATTTGCCACCTAACAACCCCAAATCCAGCCTGGTTTATCCCTATAACTCAACCTGAACGTATCAACGACCAGTAACCGAACAAACAACGTGACGCTTTATTATTGATAGTTTAGTTTCTATTGCTTTGTAACGAGATACCTAAATCATGATTTTGCAATAGCTTTCTATATTATCATTTGTGTTGAATCATATTAAAAGCGGAACTGACCACCTTCGAAAGGAATTTTTTATCTTTCCTAGGCCTAAGGAAGATCCCTCATTTGTTGTCTAATTAAAATCTTGTGGTCTTGTATTCTTACTTGCAGGTAGTCCTTCCAAGACAAAAAGGAGTTCTTCGCAGTCGATCTGATCTTTCTCTACGGTACGCACATGCCATCTCAACATTCAATAGGTATTCCTCCTAGCCCTAACCCTTATCTGTTTCTCAAAGGAATGATAGGATAGAAGCAAGTCTATTCTGCAGAGCCAAAACATTCCGTGCGAAACATTTTTTTTTCCTGAATCATCACCCACAGAGTCGATAGACCCTGAATCTATCCCTCCTAAAAAAAATTTGTCTTCATAAATTCTATCTTCATAGGTCCTCTCACTTATCAACGTGATAATGAGGATCCATCTTCTCTTCCCCTTCTGTATCCAGACATGATTGAAGAGGATTCACCTTCAATTAATGTTGTTGAGTGCCAGGATGACGACTCCATCCTCACTCACCTTGGGGCGGACGAATCCTATATTCAATGCAACTTACCATCTGAAACTAAAACCATGTTGAATGAGTTGACTATAGAAATCAACATCCACATAGAGGAGGATCCTCACATTGTGAAGATCGGACAATCCCTTAACACATCAGAACAAGCCGTCTTTACTACCTTTCTCCATACCCGCAACCAAGCTTTCGCTTGGTCCTACGCTGACATGCCAGGAATTCATCCTACCATTGCTGTCCATAACATCACCCTAAACCCCAATACCAAACTAGTCAAACAAAAACTGAGAAAGATGCATCCACACATCGCCCTCTTGGTCAAAGAAGAGCTTTAATGACTTCTTTCTATTTCCTTCATCTTGCCTATCGACTATCCTCAATGGATTTCTAACATTGTACCTGTCACTAAAGCGATGGGGGGACTTCAGATATGCACGGATTTCTGAGACCTTAACCTCGCTTGCCCCAAGGATGACTTCCACCTCCCAAGTATTGATCAACTTGTTGATCTCACTGCGGGCCATGAAATGCTTTCTCTCATGGATGGTTTTTCGGGATACAATCAAATTTTGGTAGCCCCGACCGATCAACATAAAACTGCTTTCATAACTCCTTGGGGAACCTTCTGTTATCGTGTCATGCCATTTGGCCTTAATAATGCTGGTGCTACCTATCAGCGGGCTATGACTTACATTTTTCATGACATTATGCACACTATCCTTGAGGATTATGTCGATGATCTTCTTGGAAAATCTAAACATCGCAGTGAACATCTCGATGTTTTAACCATTATTTTCGATCACCTGTTGCAATATTCGGTCCGGCTTTAACCAAAGAAATGTGTCTTTGGTGTTCTTTCGGGAAAACTTCTTGGCTTTATCGTCTCTTTGTGTGGCATTGAGGTCGATCCATCTAAATTCAAAGCTATCCTAGAAATGCCCCCACCCAAAAACCTCAAACAATTGCGTAGTTTGCAGGGTAAACTTCAATCCATTCGACGTTTCATCTCCCAACTCTCAGATCGATGTCACCCTTTTCATCACCTTCTTAAATAAGGACATTGTATTTCAATGGAATGAGGAGTGCCACAAAGCCTTTGAGGCTCTTAAATCCTATCTCTTGAAACCACCCGTGCTTATTCCACCTCAAGATGATCGTCCTTTCTACCTTTATCTTTCTACCACTGACCATGCTATAGGAGCTATGCTCGCACATCGGGACTCGGCACGTCAAGAACAAGCCATTTATTATATAAGTCGTACTCTCGTGGATTACGAGACTAGGTATACACATGTAGAAAAATTGTGCCTAGCCCTATTATTCGTAGCCACCAAACTCCGACATTACCTCCTGAATCACAAAACCTTTGTCATCACCAAAACGGACCCCATTCATTATATGTATGCCAAACCACATCTAAACCAACGCATCGCCCGATGGCTTATGCTCCTCGCCGACCTCGACCTTGAGTTTGTACAATAGAAGTCAATCAAAGGACAAACTATTGCAGACCAACTGGCGGAGGCCCCTTTACCTGGGGAACAATTCACCAATTTTAATTTCCCTGACGAACTCATCGCCACTCTTTCACTCAGGGAAGAGTCATATCAAATGACCCTCTTCTTCGATGGATCTAAATGCTAGCGTGGTGGAGGAGCCGGCGTTGTTCTCATCCCTCTTGACGCTGAACCTATGCCTCTTTCATTCCGGCTTGATTTCCCCTGCACTAATAATACAGCAGAATACGAGGCCCTTGTTTTGGGTCTCCAGGTTGCGTTACACTTAGGTGTCAAATCTATTAACATTTTTGGCGACTCTCAATTGGTAGTCAATCAAGTTATGGGCATCTACCAATGTAAGAATGAGGAACTTCAAAAGTATAAACATTACGTGGATTCACTTTTGACCTCATTTACTCATTATTCTATCCATACCATTCCCCGCTCCACTAACAAATTTGTGGATACCATGGCTTGCTTAGCCTCACAAATTCCTGCCGCACCAACTGACTCTGACATATTCGTCTTGGTCCAACAACTTTTTGCCCCATCCTACTCAGCCCCGGTAGTTTGTATGATAAATACTGTCTACTAATTCGTAGGATACCTGGTACCACCAATTTCACGACTACCTTACAACCTCTGTTCTCCCACCTGACCTTTCTAGTAACGGCAAACGTGCTTTTCTTAAAAGTGTTTCTCGTTATGTTGTCATGGGGGGACTCCTCTATAAACGTGGCTTTGATGGCATCCTCCTTCGGTGTCTAACTGGCGCGGAGGTCACCTATACCATCCAACAAGTCCACGATGGGATTTGTGGTGGACATTTTAGTGGCCTTGCCGTGGCTAAACGAATCCTTCGCCTAGGTTATTATTGGCCTACTCTTAACAACGACTGCTACGAATATGTTAAGCATTGTGTTATGTGTCAACAACATGCCAACCTTCAACATACTCCTAGCCATCCGCTACAGGTCGCACGAGATCTTTGGCCTTTCTCACAATGGGGTTTAGACCTTATTGGTGAGATTCACCCGACCTCTTCACAACGTCACCGTTGGATAATCACAGCAACTGAATATTACACAAAATGGGTGGAGGCCATTCCACTCATTTCAATCAAAAAAGAAAAAATTGTCGAATTCGTTAACCATCACATTATCTGTCGTTTTGGTATTCCTCATCGCCTAATAACAGATAATGGTAAATCTTTTTAAAATAAGTTGTTACAAGACCTTTGTGACAACTTTGGTATCAAACTTAGTTTCTCATCACCTTACTATCCGCAGGCCAATGGTCAGGCTGAATCTTCTAATAAAACCCTAACCAAAATCCTCATGAAAGTTGTCAATGAGTCCGGAAGAAACTGGTATGATCACATTCCCTTTGCCCTTTGGGCTTATCATACTAGCATTCGTACCTCCACTAATGCCACACCATTTTCTTTGGTATATGGTACTGAGGCGGTCTTGCCTCTCGAAGTACAAATACCCTCCCTCAGAATATCTCTTCAGGATATTCTCACCAACGATGATTTCCGCCAAGAGCGGTTAGCCCAATTAGAGCTTCTTGACGAGCGTCGTCTTACGGCTCTTGATCACCTTCAAATCTACCAAAAACGCATCAAGCATGCTTATGATAAACGGCTTCATGAGCGTACTTTTAAGGTTGGTGATCTTGTCCTCAAAGAGAATCAACATGTAACCAAACTAGAAAAGAGTAAACGTGGAAAATTTTCTCCTAATTGGATTGGGCCTTACATTATCACTCACACTTATGGATCAGGCACTTATCGTTTAGCTTCGCTTAATGGTAAACCTGAGCCTGAACCCCTTAATGCCTTGCATCTTTGACCATTCTACTGTTGAAATTAGGGTTATATCACTGCTTATCTACCTTACGCTCGTCCCTTGAGCTCATTTACCACCGCATACACTTTGTTTCTTACATCTCAAAATCCAATCAAGCTCACATGGTTTGATTATCACCTCCCCTTAAAATATGCCTTCCCCTTTTTTAGTCTAGTCCATGACTTCAAAGTATCAAAATGACACATTCTTAATTACACACTTATGGGATTTTCTTGAGTCAAACTTCTTAAAAAAAAAAAAAACTAGATGCTTCATGCCCAACGGACATCTAGACCTCTAACTTATACAATAGACTGCTCCCTTAAAGGACAGCTATATGCCAAACTATTGCTCTTATTATAAATAGACTGCTCCCCCGAAGGACAGCTATACATAAACACCGCATCTGCTACTATAAATAGACTGCTCCCTTGAAGGACAACTATACACAGTCAGCCTTTATCAGAAGCTTCTCGCATTGATCAGCTTCGTGAAGACCTCAAGAACAACAAACTACGTATCCCATGTAGACTTCCCGCATCGATCAGTCTATATCCAGAAAAATAAAAATAAAAGCAGTACTTCAAAGCACTTTTGAGTCATGGACTTGTCTATTTAGGTTTGGTTTTCTTTTGTCAGAATCATCATCTTATAATAAGTTCTCTGCACCCTCGCCCACATCAACCACCTCACCTCACCATTTGTCAAAACAACAAAACTCAAGGGACGTGACGTATATCCAATATATTGTGATTATACCACTCTTTTCACCTATCGACTTCTCGCCTATGCAAGGTACCTAGGGATTCAAGCTCATCCTACATTAATATGTGGTTTGTTTAGCTCTTCTCAATTACGGGACACTCTTGCCTCTTTTGCTCGACTCTAGGATTGTGTGTTGACCTTAATCAGGACACGATTCCCTACTACTTGGGTATGCTAACATTCGCTTCACCCATACCTACACCAACAACATTACCCTACCAACACCAACAACATTACCCTACCAACATCAAATTTTTACTAACCAACAAAATTGCCTAACCACAACCAAATTGCCTGAATTCACCTCTCCCTGCTCCTAAGGGAGAACTACATCGGTCTGAGGCCCCTCCTTGCTTTGTGCAATGGGCTATGTAGGCAGCACTTAGGAGACATGGGGTCTCCCAAGGTTAGCTCAACCATCCCCTACCATACCCTCTCATGTGTTGTCAATATAAATATTTTTTGTGTATTTCTATTTGCCAACATTCATCTTTATCCTTTTTCAAAACAAACAAAAACAACATTTAAAACACAACCATTCTTATTATTATCATCACTCAAAAAGACATACATATTTAGTTTTATTTTAGATGTTAACCAAATACATCTTCTCTATCATCGACTCGCAGGTCGGCATCCTTATTTATTCTTATATTCCTATAAAATTCACTTAGACCCTTGCACCTCCTCCCGAATCAGGTGGTGATCGTGATCGTCGATGCCTCTCAGCTGGCCTCTCCATCCTCAAAGGTGCCACTGCCATTGGTTCCTCCCATTGATCCGCCAACATCTCCTGTAACATACGAATACGTCCTCTCGCGTGGAGGAATCATGCCTCCAGTCTCTCCACTCGTAGCTGTGAAGCCTCTAACATTCCCATTGTCTCATTCACCTGTGTTTGAAGCTGGCGAGCCAAATCCTGCAGACGATCTCTCTCCGCTGTAATCACAGCTATGTCAGGGCACTCATGTGCACCTCGCAGCTCTGCTACCCACCATACTCTATAGGCCTCCGTCGTTCCCGCATCCATAACCCTACGATCGGCTGCTATCTCTTCTATTCTGGAGGTGTACCGGGGATGTGAGAATGCTGCCTTGGCGTCGATCCTCATGTATGGTCTATATGTCATAGGAATATCCTAAACGAACCCAAATTGTTGCCTCACGCGATCTAGAGGAATCCTCTCGTACTCACCCGGTTTATGCCCTGCGATCCACCTCAATCGCTCTACACCCCTCAACTCCTCAGCTATGTGCTCTGTCACCATATAGTTCTCGTACGGCCTCCAACGATACCAGTCACTGTCAAAATATACCTACCCTACTTCAACCATACACCTTCGATATTTATGAAGCCCATTTACTCCTATTTCTACCTAAAAACATACAGGCCCACCCTGTTTACCTGCCCCGTAGCACTCATACCATCCCCAACCCTTGCTATCACGTTTTCTTTCTCATATCTAACCACTTACACTTCTCTCATCCTATTTAGAAAACATGCAAAAATCAAATTACAACCAAACCGTTTACCTCTTGGGTTGCAGCAGCTTGGGGCGGAACATGTCTTCCCTCTCGTCCCTGCCTGCTGGATGCTTCTCCTCGTTCAGCCATGTTCACCACCCTTTTCAAATATAACTTGCCTTTCTGCCTTCTGAATCTCAGATCACATTCACTTTCACCTGTCTCTTTTCTCCTTCTCACTCAAATCTCTCATGCAATTACCTGTCTCAGTCGTCAAAAAGCGTCACGTTCACATATTTAACTTGTTGCATGACTCTAAAAATAAGAATGCTAAAAATAAGAACTTAAGTTGCCAACCCAGCAGTTCTATTTTTAGGAAAACAATTCTTGCATAACCGATATCGGTTACTTAACCGATACCGGTCATATATCTACCGACATCGATTACATAACCGATATCGGTCAAGTTACCCCTTGTTGCTTAAACCTAAGTTGTCTCTTCATTTTTGGAAATTTTTGTGGCGCCCGTCCCTTTTTCCTGCATGAACAACACCATTATCCATATTTTTCATTAAATCCACATCTCATTACAATTTCATCAATATCATCTATCTACATTACAAAAACACACAAGCCATCAATAACCGATATCAAAAACCATCAATTTATACACCATTTGGATCCAACTTAACAGCTACATACATTCAATATTCACAAAGCCAAAACATACAACATTTCATAATATAACATGTCAATTAAACTCATCATTTATATCTATATACATCCCATCAACAAAAGACATCAACATCATTAATATATAACACCATGTGAATCAAACTCATCATATATCACATATCACAAACCATCGACAAAACATTTAACGCTTTTTACGCACAGCATGTGGGTCAAAACATCATATCTATATATATACAAAGTTTCAAAAATACAATGTGCCCTGCATCGGGGCCTCTGTGCTCTCATAATATAACAAAGCCGGCACGCAGGCCGCAATAACTATCAATAATCTCAACTCGGCTCGCAGGCCGGTCTCTCATATCAAAAACATACTCGGCTCGCAGGCCGGTATCAACTGTACAACCTGTACTCGGCTCGCAGGCCGGTATATACAATAAATGAATGAATGAATAAATGAATAAATAGGCATGCAGGCCTCTATCAACATAACCGGTTCGCAGACCGGTGCCCATGTCCAATGAACCAATACAAAAATGTGCAGGGACCCCTCAGCTCTCTCCACCTCCCTCTGCCTGTCTGCCTGCTGGTCCCTGTCCTACCTCTCGCCTCCTACCTGTGACGGACCCACCAGCTGTGGCTGCACCTCCCTGAGACCTCTGGCTCCGAGAGGTCTCTGCTCTATGTGCCGCATAGGGCTGATAATCAGCCCCGGTACCATCAAGAATATCCTGATAGTATCGAGCCTCCGCTCTAGCCTCCATGTAACAATCTCGAGCCACCGTAGGTGCTGGGGCTGGTCCCCTGACACCTACTACCAGTGCCCCCTGTGCCTGTGCTGGTGCCTGTGTTGGTGCTGGTGGTGCCTGTGGCTGTGGTGGTACCTGTACCTACGCCTGGGGCTGTGGGTGCCACTGGTGGTGGTACCTGCTGCTGCCTGTGTCGCTGCTGGTGGTGGTACCTGTACC
Organism: Taxus chinensis; assembly: GCA_019776745.2. Classification (NCBI taxonomy): domain Eukaryota; kingdom Viridiplantae; phylum Streptophyta; class Pinopsida; order Cupressales; family Taxaceae; genus Taxus; species Taxus chinensis. The sequence continues at coordinate 423,456,557 of CM034153.1, read as the reverse complement.
TGTGCCTGGGGATGTGGCTGTGCCGCTGCTGGTGGTGGTGCCTGTACCTGTACCTGAGCCTGGGCTAGCTGCCCCTGTAAAACACCTATCTGTGCCTGTGCAGCAGCAAGCTACCCCTGTAATAACTGTACCTACCCCTGAGCTGATCTCGCTCTGCTGTCACCGCTGCCAAGTCTGGCTGTGCAGGCTGTGCTATCCTCGCTGCTCTCTGACCAGCCCACCAAACCATATATGCTCCTGTATAACCAACATCATCTACAGTGTCATCTGCTGGCCTCTCAGCAACCCAATCTGGGTCCAAGGGCTGTGGTGCAGGCAGTGGGGCCTCTACATCATCCCTCCGGTACTGAGGGAAGGGAGGTGGCTCATCCTGTCGCAGCCCCATCTACCTGCGTACCCTCTCTAGGGGTATCCTCTCATACTCTCCCGGCCTCCGTCCTGCTATCCAGAAAGTGTACTGGATCAAGCGCAACTGTAATCGGGCTCCTCTGTGAGGGTGATGACCTCTATACGGTCTCCATACAATATCTGCCGCTGTCAGGCCCTCTAATAAATGCCTGTAATAAGTAACGTCTCACCCTGCAAGCACTGCTCGTGGCTGACCCACGACCCCCAACCACCTCTGAAAGCCGTATCTATATATGACCTATGGCCCTGGCTGCTGGGGCAGCCCTACTGGTCTAAGGCATATGATGTGCTCATATGCCCAACAATGCAGCAAAAACGTCGAACAGATCCCGAATCGCCTCATCCGGCGATAGCCCCACAGCTCTCGATACAACTGTACCAGGTATACTGGTGCCCAAGCATAACAGGTGTGCTCCTCCACCATCTTATGTAAGACCCCCATAAGTGCCCGTGGAAAGCGGCCTCCCTCTGAGTCTAGGAGGGTGAAGCAGGTGATCCCGATCATCATCAGCATGGCAAGCCGTGTCTCATGGCGATGGGCATGGTACATATCCCCGTACACGATGCTCGCGCTGTGATAGGTTAGTAGCACGACTGCATCCCCAAAAACCTGTAGGATGCTGTCCATGGTAGTCTCTGCATCCACCTGAAAGACTTCCTCTCCCTCAATCGGCAGTCGAAGGATGCGATACACATCCTCCAATGTGATAGTCATCTCCCCAGTCGGGAGATGGAACACATTGGTCACCGGATCCCATCTCTCGATGAGGGCGACCATCAAACTATGATCCCTATCGATCGCTCTGTACCGCTGGACTCCGCCGAGTCCCACCTCGTGCATGATACCCCAGTGTGCTGCGGACACGTGTGGCCGCATCCGGTTCAACAGTGGGGGCATCCTATCCCCATCGTCAGCTGCTGACGTGCCTGCAAAACCAACCCACTACATTAGCCCTACTCTTTATCACAACATCTACTTTACCTCTCTATATCCCCTTTCTTATCCACCTAACCACAACCCGACTCCATACCACACGTCTACGCCCATCTATCTTCCCCTAAAAACTTCTACGCTATTCCCCCTCCCTCTTCACACCCAAACAAACAACCCACACCATACTCAAACACCCTACACCATGCCCAAATACCCTAACCACATCTAAAAACTTAAAACAACCACACAACCCAAACCATACTCAAACAACCTACACCATGCCTAAATACCCAAACCATTTCCAAAAACTCAAAAACAAAATCACAACCCACACCAACAAATTAACATAAACCTAAGTCAGGACCGCACCTATACTGAAACACCCAAACAATACCACAACACCCCCACCCCAACCCAAACCATACCCAAATCACCACCAAAAACTCAAAAACAACAACATAACCTAAACCAACAAAAATAGCTAAAAATCACTAAGGACCGGTAGCGGTCACCCATAACCGACCGCGGTCCCCTTCCCATCGACGCCGGTCCATGACCGACCGACACCGGTCCAACACAAAACACCCTGCCCCTGAAATTTTGCAACCGATGCCGGTCGCTTAGCGACCGACATCGGTCGCTGTAACTTCCCGGATCCGAACCCCGCGCGGCCCCCCCCCACCTACATTTTTTCATTTTTCTACCAATTTACCCACCCAAATACCCTAAAAACCTACCCACCCTAGCCACCTTGACCTATTTAACCCATCTACCCTCTCCCTTTTTCAAATCATTTCCATTTTCTTAATTATTTTCTCCAAAATGTACATTCCTACCCAAACCCCAAATATAGCATAATGCAATAAAATACACACAATGAGGGGTTTCGAACCTACCCGTACGACGACACGTCATCGTGGAGGGATGGGTGGTGGTGGTCCAGGTGGTCCAGCCCCTCCTGCTCCTCCTGGTTGTGCCATGGCTCCAAATGTCCTCTTCTGGGTCCTCCACCAATCAACTGCTGCCTCCTCCTCACTCGGGCCCACTAACAACTAACTCCTCCAGTCAAATAGCGCCACCTCACGCAACTAATGCTCCAATCTTAACTCTCCACGTCAGACAACTCAAATTGTTTTCCAAATTGCAAATGTGACAATGACAGGCCATTGTATTTTTCTTTTTATAGGTTTTTCACCCATAACCGATATCGGTTTTATTGTGCCCTAAGGAACCGGTATCGGTCCCCTAACCGATATCGGTCATAGATAATCGACATCGGTTTTATTCTCACCTCTACCCCAATTTCTACCCTTATTTACTAATAGCCCTTTCTACCAACATCGCCTATATCCACCTTTGTTGCACAACATTCTAACCATTTGGCCCGACCCACGGCCGCAACCCAACAACTTGGCCCGACCCAAGGCCTCAACCTAACCATTTGGCCCGACCCAAGGCCGCAACCAACCTATTTGGCCCGACCCAAGGCCGTGACCTAACCATTTGGCCCGACCCAAGGCCGCAACCCAACCAACTTGGCCTGACCCAAGGCCGTAACCTACCCATCCGGCCCGACCCAAGGCCTCACCTAACCATTTGGCCCGACCCAAGGCCGCAACCTAACCATTTGGCCTGACCCAAGGCCTCACCTAACCATTTGGCCCGAACCCAAGGCCGCAACCCAACCATTTGGCCCGACCCAAGGCCTCCACCCTACCCATTTGGCCCGACCCAAGGCCATGATCCTACCCATTTGGCCCGACCCAAGGCCGTAACACCCTAACCATTTGGACCAACCCAAGGCCGTAACCCCAACCATTTGGCCCGACCCAAGGCCTCACCCCAACCCATCCGGCCTGGCCCGACCCAAGGCCGCAACCCAACAACTTGGCCCGACCCAAGGCCGTACCACTTAACTACTTCACCCAACATCAACAACATACACTTTTATCCACCCAGTAGCCTTTTGTTCAATCGAGCGCACCTGTTCGTGTTTTAGCATGATTAGGGTCCTTGACTTGATCTGTCGACCAACTTTGCCTAAGACCTAGACCGTGACGTTTATCTCAACCAAACCAACCATTTGGTACTGCCGAACATGCCTAAATGTTCCTGTACCTTACCTGTTATATACCCTGGAGCTACTTCCTATGCCTTGGATACCAGGATTATATCACCCTTGTTTGGATAAACTATCGACCTTTGCCTATGCATTGCTGGTTTGCTAGTCAAATCATGTACCCTGGTCGCACTACTGCATTTCAACGTGCGTCTGCTTCTTTGGACCTACCCCACCATCTCACCCTCATCTCAACACCATTTACCCTTTATCAACCCTATCCCTGATTTCACGCTACCTCAATCTGTGATAGATTTGAGGGGGATTACCTATACCCTTAACAGGAGTAACCACTTCTTATTATTGTCCGTGCAGCTTTACAAAACAAACTACACGACAATAAGGGGCTAATGTAGACACCAAATTTGTGTCTTACGACCCCTTGTGACCCGCATCGCATTTCGCAACCTAACCTCACCACCTAAACCTTACACAAATATTTATTAATTACCTTATAATTAATAAATCCACATCATCATACCTGCCACCTCATGTCGCCACCTCATTATGACCTAGTCTTAACCCTAAACTCACCTAATTAAGACCTATAACTTGGTCCAATTCCACACCTATGACTAATTACTCCTCATCCGCACCTAAAACCAACTTCATAATGACTTGACCAAGCCCGCTACCAATCCCTCGGAAGAAAAGGAGGGAAAGCTGGCTATTTTACCAAAAATAGCCCGCTTTGACCGGACCGATACCGGTTCCTACTCGACCGCCGTCGGTTGCGTAACGGCCATCGGTTCCCCGTAAATGACCACTTCCAACCAAAAACAAAGGATTGGATTTTCATTTGATCAGGAGAAGGAGAAATCATCGAGAGAATCCAGATTTTTTCTTGGCCGAGCAGAGACAAGTGAAGAAACAAGAAGAGATTGCAGAGAAGGACATCAGGCCCAAGACTGCAACTGAATAACCAGAGCCCAGTAACACTCATCCGAGCATCAGAAGAGGAAACTGCATCCAACTTGGGTCCTGTCTTCATCATCACAGTCCTGAAACTTGCATCTACATCAGGGGCAAGTAAGTAGTATGTTATATGTTTCTAAGCACCATTTTCTTGAGCCTGTTGATTAATAGTAATCATAAGTTTATTCCTAGATCTACTACCAGCAATACAACTGCACTTAACCTTCACCCACACACCCTGATATTGCCCAGAAGGCCATTTTACCACACTCTGAGTCTTCCCTATCCTCCCATCATTCCCCTCAGCCATCCCCCAATCTTAATAACCCCACAATCACCTTGCAACCAATCTCTACCCAGAAGCACCTAGATCACTGACCCTACCGGTGTCGATTATCCTATACCGGTAGCGGTTCTCTAACCGTGGTCAGTTACTCAGTGACCGCCATCGGTCACTGTGACTTATACCCCAAAACCCTTTTGCTCACCTATTTTCCACCTAACAACCCCAAATCCAGCCTGGTTTATCCCTATAACTCAACCTGAACGTATCAATGACCAGTAACCGAACAAACAACGTGACGCTTTATTATTGATAGTTTAGTTTCTATTGCTTTGTAACGAGATACCTAAATCATGATTTTGCAATAGCTTTCTATATTATCATTTGTGTTGAATCATATTAAAAGGGGAACTGACCACCTTCGAAAGGAAGTTTTTATATTTCCTGGGCCTAAGGCAAATCCCTCATTTGTTGTCTAATTAAAATCTTGTGGTCTTGTATTCTTACTTGCAGGTAGTCCTTCCAAGACAAAAAGGAGTTCTTCGCAGTCGATCTGATCTTTCTCTACGGTACGCGCACACCATCTCAACATTCAACAGGTATTCCTCCTAGCCCTAACCCTTATCTGTTTCTCAAAGGAATGATAGGATAGAAGCAAGTCTATTCTGCAGAGCTGAAACATTCCGTGCGAAACACCAATATGTATAAATATTGTATCACTCCATTGTAATGGTTGATTAATTTCACATTAATAAATTATACAGGATTTCATCCGTGTTTGTGAAATTACACATAGCCAATATACATGTAATCAAAAAAATGTTAATGTGGCCAGAGCATCACGGTGGCTTTCTTATTGGGTGATGAAATTCCAATAGTTCCACCTAGGAGGAAGTGTTTTTTATGTGTAAATTGATGCATGTGTTAGGATGTGTGAGATAAAGTGTATGCAATGAGTTAAACCCCCTAATTAAACTAGATTTATAAGAAAGTATGAAGGGTTATTTTTATATCCAAAATGAAATGTGTAGATTTGATGAAAATAACATATAAGAGATGGGGAATAACAACAAGAAATATATAGATAATGCTTTTCCTTTTTATATAAAGTTTTAATTTTTAAGCAAGCAAGAAAAATCCAATCCAAAAAGTAGTAAGACCCTCACCATGTAAATATTTTTTCATTCCCAAAACCTCTGCCTTACCCACCATAACCCCATTTGACCTTGTGGAACATGAAAACAAAACTATAGTCCATCTCACAAAAATAGAATACCTACAAAGGCAATATGCCCGATTTGATAGGTTCATTGATGTAGTCTATGGTGGTAATCCTATAGCCTCTAGTCCAAATTATAAAGGCTCACTACCCACACTATCCACACCACCTTCTCAAAAGATGCTAGCCCCCAGTGCATCCAAAACTAACAAGGTTGAACATTTCTACCTATCACTTCTCATCAAAGGCTTCCAACTAAATAATTTCATCACAAATTTTGGAGCCTCAGATAATGTGCTTCTAGTCAAAGTTGCAAATGCTCTAGGCTTCACCTTGACCAAATAAAATGGCACCTACTATTTAGTGGAATCCAAACAAGTACCATTGGTGGGAAGAATCAAAGATGCACAGGTAACACTAGCTAATTTCCTAGAGAAGAAGATTCTCCTCACCATACTAGTGGCATAGATCCTAATATCCTTTGGCATGTTACCGAGCCAAAGCTTCTACAAATAATTGGGTGGAGACATCAAAATGGATTAGTCATCTGCAACTATTCCATTGAAGGGAAAAATGAAGAAATTGTTTTTAGTGAGGAAGATGAAGTACACGGTATGAAAGTCTGATGATCCAAAGGAAAACATTCTATTTTAGGATAATGGGCTAGGAAATACTTCCTCGCATTGGAAAATGATGAGAACTTGAGACTTTTTATGGAGGAGGAAGAATACCAAGTCTAGACAATAGAATTTGATGACAATCACTGTAGTGTAGGTTTAGGAGTGGGCATGGTGTTGTAATCTCCTTCTGGTGAATTGTACCTATTTACCTACAAGCTATAATTTGATAATACAAATAACATGGATAGAATATGAAGATTTCCTCTTGAGAATAGGTGTAGTAGAAGATATGGGAATCAAGAAGCTAAAATTTCAAGGTGATGTGTAAGTATAGTAAAGCAAGTCCAACAACAATACCGGGCGAAAAATCAAAGACTCCATCATTACAAAAACAAGGTGTAGGACTATATTAAATCCTTTGATGCATTTTCCATCCATTCTATCCCATGAGAAAAGAGTGAAAAGGTTGATTTTCCTTGTAGTATCATATTCTTTAGTGACACCTCATCCTTCTTTTGCAAAAGATAAATTGACCATTGAGATAGTGTTCAGGCCAAGTCTACTAGCTAATGAAAATCATTGGCAAGTATTTAATGATGATAAATCTAGCTTCTGGCATTCTTAGAGCAAAGAGACAATTTTAATATTCTCTTTTTTGAAAGGAAGTGAGAGTCCACACTGAGAACTAGTATCCAAAGAGGAGAAAGAAGGAATTGAAGGAGTTGATGATGAAGGAGTTATCAAATTGAAAGGAAACAAGATTCCTAAAGGATTAGTGTCTCTGGAGGACCTCTTTGAAAAACAGGACATATTCATTCAAGAGAAATAAAGACAATCTTCTTGGTTTCCAACTGATTTTGAGAAGGATAATATTGGCACTCCAAAACAGCCAAGGATGGTCAATATCAGAAAAAATTATTTTCCTGAGGAGAAGAGAAGGTTTTTCTCACTGCTTAAGAGATATTTGGATGTCTTGGCCTATTCCTATGATGATCTCAAATCCTTCTAACTGAAGTAAATGCATCACTTGATCCCCTTAAAGCCGGATTCCAAGCCATTTAGGAAAAACCAAAGGCCATATAATCCTAAAATGTCTGATACCGTCAAGGAGGAAGTAATGAAGATGCTCAATGCAAGGATCATCTTTCCCATCTACCACTCAACATGGGTGGCCAATATTGTTCCAGTGCAGAAGAAGAATGGAAAAAATAAGAATATGTGTAGATTTATGAAACTTAAATCAAGCATCATTTAAAGATAATTACCCTCTCCTAGTTATGGATTATCACATTTTGCAAATAGTCACCAGATCGGAAATGCTCTCATTGCTCGATGGATTCTCAGGGTACAAGAAAATAAAGGTGGCATAAGAATATCATACTAAGACAACCTTCACAACACCTTGGGGCAATTTTTCAGAAAATAAATTTACTTTTGGTTTGATCAATGCAAGAGGTATGCTCCAAAGGGTAATGTACTTGGAATTCAAATATTTGAAGCATTGTATTGTCATATACCTAGATGATCTCACAATATTCTCTAAAAGGAGGGAGAACATATTCACCATCTTGAACGTGTACTTGTAAAATGTAGAAATCATGGCATATCCTTGAAATTGAAAAAAGTGCATTTTTCAAGTCATGGAAGGCAAGTTGTTGGGGCATAACGTGAACAAGCATGGAGTGCACATTGACCTAGAAAGGTTGGAGGCTATTGAAGTACTATCCCTACCCATAAGAATTTCAAAAGGAGTTCACTCTTTCTTTGGCAAGGTAAATTTTCTTTACCACTTCATTCCAAAGTTTCCAGAATTGAAGAAGCATATCACCACCATGATGAAACCTAAACTAAGCTTCAAGTGGAATAATGAAGGAAAATTAGATTTTGATTAAATAAAGAAATCCATCACAAAATCTCCAACTCTGGTGTCTCCATATTTCAAAAAATAATTCATCATGTATTACTATGCATCAGAACACACACTTTCCAATGTTCTTGTCCAAAATAATGATTAAAGTGTGGAAGAACACATTGCTTTCATGAAATTCCCATTGAAGAAACATGAACTAAATTACAGCCAGTTGGAGAAACATGCTTATGCAATGGTCAAGGCTGTAAATAATTTCAGATTCTACATACTCAATTCTCATACAGTAGTGATGGTCCCTGAAAGTGCAATCAAGTCTATCTTGACACAACAAGACCCTAGTGATAAAAGAGGAAATTGGGTTAGTAAAAATTCAAGAGTATGACTTGGAAATCCATCCCTCCAATTTGGTACAGGGAAATGGCTTGTGTCTGTTGATCACTGTATATGAAGCTCTCAAATCTCAACATGGCGAAGATAATTGTGCTTGCTCAACTTGTTTTGAAGATAATCCACATGTTCTCTTTGTAATCACTACTTCTGAGTGGTATGTTGATATTTCCTATTTCCTAACTTATGTAGAATCCCCTCTTCACCTTAATTATAGGCAAAGGAGAACACTCAAGCTAAAGGAAATAAATTTTTTAATCTAGAATCACGCACTTCACAAAAGAGATCTTGATGGATGATTTCTTAGGTGCGTAGACAAAGAAAAACAAGAGAATTTACACAAGGCATACCATGACCAAACGTGTGGCGATAATTTTTCAGTGATGGTCACTACACATAAGATTCTATGAGGGAGGTACTAATAGCCAACCCTCTTCGCAATCACTCAATAACGGGTTTAAATGTGAAACATGTCAACAATTCATTGGGAGACCCACAACTTACAGCACTACAACTCATGCAAGTTGTCATTGAATAACCATTCCAGTAGTGGGGGATAGAATTCATCGGTGTTCATAATCCTCACTCAAGTGTGTGACATACCTATGTACTCACAATGACATATTACTTCACAAAGTGGGTGGAGGCCATCCTAGTCAAGCTAGCCAACACCAATATGGTATGTAATTTCATCAAAGAGAACATCATAGTATGTTTCAATTTAACACATTATCAAACTTTTATATTCCTCTTTTGCGTTGCAAGCATTGACATGTGATTTTTAGGACAAATATATGTTTCATGGATGTTGAAAAATCATGCTTTCCATGGATAAATCATTTCCACTCTTTTATTGTAAGGTTGATATGTTGTTTCTTGTAATAATCTATTTCACTTCTTATGAGTAAGTTGTATTCTATTTGAATGGTTGCAAACTTATCCTTTGCAATTGGACTCATCCTTGGATCAATTCCATTGATCCAAGGTATGTTTTAAATCTTCTTATCGAAACTGAATGAAAAATTGACATTCATTGATTAAGAGACTTAACAGATTGAACTTGAGTTTGTTACAAATTCTTTACTATATTGAAAGACCGTTCCTGTATTCTATTTTGTGTTGTTCTCGGATATTCTTGATTGACCCTTGCAGGATGCCTAATGGCAATAGGGGAAACCTGCTTTAGGATTCTAGAGAAAGAGAGAAAAATGTGCCCTATATCTATAAGGTTTATCCTAAAGAGATTCGGGACTTAGGTAATTTACCTAACTCTTTCTACACCACTCTACATGGGATGACATCCTAACCTAAGTTGTTAATGCCAAGTTAATATGAAAGGGGGAAATAACCTAAGGGATGCTAAGTTATTTATAACCTATTGTTTTGGTTAATCTACATCCTAACCTAAGGTGGAAATTTATTGTTTAGGGGTTATATCCTAAGGTTATATATTTTAAACTAATCTAAGATCTAACCTAAGCAATTCTATCTATCCTAAACTAATGGGTATGAGAGGGAACCTATGGGTTGATTGGCAAGTGAGAGCTAAGTGGTGGTTCCTAGGATTTTAATGCGATGGGATTTTGATTGATTTGGCATTAGGGCATGGGTGTACTACCAGTTTGGCATGGGCTAGTGAAATTTAAGGGAACCTACGTGGAAGCATCACTAAGTTTAGAAATGCATGTGGAAGTTCAATGTGGTCTCACAAACTTTGTATGGTGGTGGTAAGGAGAGATAGGTGTGAATATGAAATTAAATGTCATTAATTTTCCTTAGTTTTGGAAAGAAAACAACTTGGAAGGCATGTTGGCGGATTTGTTGGGGGTTGTTTTACTTTGCATGCTTTGTGATTTTTTCTCTGCATGAAGCTATCCTATTTTTCAAACCAGCAGATTGATCTGCACTTAGTGACTATTTTTGAATTCTCTGATCTACTTTTAGTTTGAGGAATGTATAAGAGGCATTGTGGAAAAATATTATTGTTGTTTGATCTTGCTTGCAGAAGAAGGGGTGTTGGAAACTCGGTTGGAAGTCTTATTCGAATCGGAAGAGGAATTATTAGGCATGATAGGCTCTACCCATTAAGATTTCTTGCTTTATTCTAAATGATTCATTAAAACAATTCTACTCACTGGAGATATATTTTTGCATAATATGTCTGATTATTTACTTGAATGATTTCATGAAATCTATGTGGGTTTTGGAATACAAATTCTTGGCTGTTAATGGTAGTTCTTGGGAACTTTCTCTAAACTAGTTGTTAGAGTTTTGCATGCGAATTTGTATTGAAACTCTGTAACTTGTACTTGAAGCTCTATTGAACTCAGTAGCTTGTATTTAAAGCTTTTTTTCTAGCATTTGAGACTAATGTGGAATGAGTTGGATAGCTTCTTGTTGGGTTTTAAATCTCTGTTTAGTCTTGTATTGAAGTTATTTCAAGATTTGTTATGAGTTATTTTAGGACCTTGTGTTTGTTTTGGGCTGTGAAGGAACTATGTGTAGTTTTTAATGATTGGTTGAATCTTTGTAATGAAAAAATGTACTAGTTTATAGTTCTTATGAATACTGAACTTGCTGTTAATTTGTTGCATTGTGTCCTGTACTTGAGCTCTGAACTAGATTTTTATTCTTCTTTAGGGAAACAAAAATGCTTAAACCCGTAATATAGTGTTGGTGTTTATTCTAAGATTTTATTAGGGCCATGGGTTTCATTATAAACTCATATTTGAGCTTGCATTTAACTCAGTATAGGTATCCATTATTGGTTATGTTTTGATCTTGTATGGGAATTGACATGTTTAACTTTTTTCAGGTATTCTGAGTAGGAGTTTAGTGGGTATTAAGGATTGTAGAGCTTCAGCCTCATTTTTTATACTATCTGCTAAAGGGGGTCTTGTGAGTTTTGTTTGGTCAGAGGTGGACCGTGAAACTTCTTTTGAGGTCTCCTTTGTTTTGATTTTTGAGAAAGAATGGTTATATGACTTTTTCCTTTAAGACCACACTGTGTTCTCAAACTTGACTGTTTTATTTTTTTGAAATAAACAAATTAGAATTACGACTTTTTTTGGAACAGTTGTATCGATGGAAGAGGTATTTGGAATTTATTTTTTACTTCCTTTTTGTCTTTGATGATGAAACAAATTCTTACCTATCATAATCTTTTAGTTAGGACTCAAAGAGGTTGGTGATGAATCTGTTTAGTTGGAAGAAGTTTGAGATAGTGATTGGCTTAAACGAATTGCTTAGTTTCTTACTCTCTTCTGATATTTCATCTGCTTCATGGGTTTAGTAGAATGCTGAATTGAAATTTTTTTATATTGTATGTGGTTTGAAAGGATACAGTTTCACTAAAATCGATGTTTGGTAATGTTTCCCTTATTTGGGATTATGAACTGCCTTCTCATTTACATTTATTTTTTTAATGCTTTGTAATAGGAATGCAATCTTTGAGTCATGATTCACTTTGATATTGTACTATTTTATGATTGGAGGACCTTATACTCCTCTATTGCATGGTTTTTTGAACATCCAAGTTTTATAGAGAAAGAATTATGTTCTCTTGGGGAAAATATACAGTTATGGACTATTGTGTATTTCTTTATGAGATTTCAATTTGTACTTGTGCTTGGTGAATGGAAATAGGATAAACAGCTTGCTAGTTTTGATTGGAAAGATGCAGTGTGCATATCTTTAACTGGGAATTTAGTTTTATGTTCTCTTTAGGGAACTAACTAGAGAATTTCTAATTTTGTGTTAGATAATGGATTTCATTTCATAGTATAAATGAAATGAAAAATGGATTGGATTCCTTTGTGGTTTGAGATCCTTTAGATATTACTGTATAAGTTCATTGACTGAACTTCTCTTTTATTGATTCTCTTGTGAGATGGGAATTTTTTTATGGATTGGTTAAGAGATTTATTTCATTCTAGTATAGCTTGGATTTTTGGAAAGATTGGCTATAGACCTTTTTGAATTATAAATTAATAATATACTAAAATTAGTAAAACTTTCAGATAGTCTGTTTTAATTTGTTTAGATGGAATTGGGATTCTTGTTTGGTTGTTGCCTCTTTATTTAAGGACTCCTTATTTTGTCATCTTTGGACTGAGGCAGTGATGTGTGTTCTAAACCTGATTCTTTCCTTCATAGGAATTGTGTTTGAGAATTAGATATGTATTGATTCTCTTCTTTGATTATATGGAAAGATGAAGCATACTAATATGAGTTATGTTGTAACTAACCTCTTTGCTGCTTGGAAAAGATAAAAGTGTATTTCTATTTCTATGGGGTTATAAATAATTGAATGACAAGAATTGTTGACTGTTTAAAGTGATTGATAGGATCAATTAAGTCATGTGATATAATTCTGATGTTGCAGATTATATTATGCTCTTTTCTTGATAATGAATTCAGACTCTCTTAATTGTTCTTCTTTCTGGATGTTATTACTTATGATTATTTGTATGATGCTTATTAATTGTTTCATAAAAGCAGAGTTGTTTTATGAAACAATTAGTGGAATGCACTTTACTTTAATACTTAGTTCTTATCATGCTCAGTTCATTGAACTGACCCGTGCTAGTAATTTTGCAGATGGACACCATAAGTGATAAAATAAGACAAGAACTTTCATGTTGTATTGGGCTTATTTAATTATGGACCTTATGTAAAGAGTTTCCATTCATTCTTGAATTTTATTGAAAAAGAAAATTTGTATTCTTTTGGGATAGAGGATGTTTGTTGTACAACATGCCTGAAATACATATTTTAGTAATGTATAGTTTTATAATGATGAATTGAAAGTTGATATTTACTTGTATTGGTTGTGTAAATTATCTTGTATTTTGAAGAAGATGGGAAACCTATCTTGATGATATTTTTCATATCTGTTATATGCTTAATTTGTATAAACCTAATCAGTTGGGTTAAAGGGAAATAATTGGATTCCCTTATTAAGATGTAGCCTGTTAAGCTACATAAGATATCAATCTTATCTAAAAAATTCTAACATAGTATTAGAACGTGTAATGAATATGCAGTAAAACTAAAGAAATTGTTAAGGAATAAGAAGGGTATAACAAACCCTAACACTTAATCATGTAGAGGAATATTCTTCCTCACTAAAATAAATGTAACCCAAATAATGGTGATACCAATGTTAATCATTAGGATTCATTTCTTACAAATTCTACCTCTGGTTGAACCTATTTGGTTGCTACACCTTCTTTGAATGATTAAGTTATATTTAATGGAACTTATGATATTGTTGTCCTGTTTTGGTTAACTTCTTTATTAAACTAAGTAAACGAACATTAAAAAACAATCATGAGTTAAAGGAAGTTCTTTAATGCTTAATTGATTCAAGTATAGAACAAGAACTTCAGGAGTGTTGGGTTAGGGTTTAGCATGGATGTTGTAATCTATTTTATAATCTAAATTAATTAAATATTAATAACCTCCTTGGGGTATGTTCATTTGATGAGGTAGTTTCTGTAGGATGTTGGCACACGCCAACTTAGGATTGTAAATTCAAGAAAACATGGATTTTCTCTAGGATACAGCGTTGCATTTGACATGTGTGTAGACACTAAAATTAGGTCACACTCCCCTTTGGTCCCTCGACAAATAAGCACCCTTCATCACATTCACCTAGCCATGACCCCTTTCACCCCACTAATATTAATTTAATTAATTTAATTAAATTAATGCATTATCCTCACTATATTTATTATTTAAATATCTTATTTTAAATAATATCCATACATGCAGTTCACTTAGACACATCACCAAGCCAACTCAACCTAAGACCTATTCTTAGTAAGTTGTCATAACTAACTGAGTCTTACCCAAACCCTAAAAATCAATGCCTACATTCCCTCTAACCACATTCCCACATGCTCACAAGAAGCTCCCAGTCTAATTCTTGGGTTAGCAACATGATATTCGAGGAAATCAAGAGGATCCCCCTAGTTTAGTAAACCTAGGAAATCCCACCTTGACCGACGTCGGTTACCCCTAACCGTCGCCGGTTAAGCCGAAACCGCCGTTGATTACCCTTTTAATCCCAAAACAACCTTATTATCAAGGTTGGAAGTTGGAAGTAAAGAGGTTGGTGAGAATTATAACATATTAGAGAGATAACACATCTTTAGAGAGTGAATTCCAACGATACCATGCATGCAAGGAAAGATCAAACATCTTTTCTTGCACAGCCATGATCTAATCTAACCAAGCAAAAAGCAATGCACATACAGCCCATGCAGAAGATTTTCTTTAGCTGGTGATCATTTACAGCCTTCAAGCTCCTCATCAGCACCTCCATCCTTCACACACAGGTATCCAAGACCAGAATCCAAGAAAGTATAGCATCATACTTCTCTTGTTTATTTCATTTCATCATTATTTTATCATCTATTACTTACCTAGCCACCTATTGACCTTCTCCAACATTTCCACCTCCATATACCCATTAAAGCCTCATCGAAGACTACCCCAGTCACCCAATACCTCGTCTCAACCAACCAAATTCCTTTGTGTAATCACAAAGGAGACATAAAGCTTATTCTGTGACATTTCTATATTTCACAGTAACTGGCACCGATCACACCTGACCACCGTCGGTTACCCCTGATTGACATTAGTCTCTGTATTTTCCCACACAGCCCAGAACAGAGACCTACCCACTTAATTTCATCTAACCCTCATCTACCTGTGATCTACCCAAGACCTCTGTCAAACTTGCAGAACCCAAAACCAATCATTTGACCTTTGGATTCTATTCTAGCTTAGCCTATTGGAATAGATCTATTTTCTTAGTGTGTTTTAAGTGAGATACCTAAATCAGTTCAAATTACAATAGGATTTACTTTGTTTACAGTATTAAATTGTCTAAAACAGTGGACTGACAGCCATCTAGGAAGTATCACACTTCCCTGAATCTAGCATATGCTAGGTAGTTCACTGCCCATATTGTTTAATTCCTTCTTATGGTCTTGCTTTGCATTACAGGTAGTTCCTCCTAGCCAAAAGGGAGCTCTCACGATTAGCTGTGGATTCAAAAGTCATACGCATAAAAAAAACCATCAACCATCATTTAAATAGGTATTCCTCCTACGCTCGTTACCCTATTTGTTTCGTTAACACTCCAAAGAAATGATCTAAGAAAAAGGTGAAACATTTTGGCACACCCGGTGGGACCATAACATACCTGAAACCTCACCTTTTAGATCTCCTTCTTTGTAAGAATCCATCCTCACCAAAAACTCTATTTCACAATTCATGTTTCAGTCCCTAAATATCATAAGCTAAACAAACATAATAGAAAAGGCACTCCTAGGATCGCATTTTCTTAGTGTTTCTGCTTAGGCTTACGTTTTGAGGTGAGAGATCACGTTCTTCACTTTTTTGTTCATCCTTGCATGCTCCTCATCACAGATGGTGTATTCTAGCTTCACCTAAGTGTTTCTGGGCCATATCATCATCATTCTTATAATTATGGGTCTGATTATACATCAGATTTTAATTCGCAACCACTTTTCTTTCATCATTGTTTTCAATTTCATAGTAACCATCATCGTTAGACCCAACCGACGTCGGTTCCAAGTCCTTTTGCTAACCTACTCAAAATGACATTTTCTTCCACTTTTCATAGTCCCTATCACTATCATCATTCCCATTGACTGTTTTAAACATCATCATATTTGGCATACCTATCAGATTTTACCTTCTTCCTTATTGTTCACTCACTGTCCATTTTCTACATTAACCGACATAGGTTACCCCTGACTGGTGTTGGTTTTCCCTAACCGGCATTGGTTATCCTATTTCACATTTCAGCCACCATTTGTACTTAATCTACTTTTTGTCAATAGATTCACCTGTTCCTATTGTTCTCTATGTCATTTACAGAGAAGCAGCCCTACTTGATCAGTACTGGTTCACATGGTGTTGACCCAAAGATAATCAAGCGCACTCATATTTCACACCAATTTTTAACCACTCCCACCTAGTCCTTCACCACCTTCCATTTTATCACCTAGCCATGGATCCCATCTAGCCTATTACTATCACTACCGAACATGAGGAGTTCACACGACTCCTTGACCAAAACCCTACGCACCTTGAAGTTTTACCTTTCCCACTCGTCCACTCGAGATGCCTCCGGTCAGTTGATATATGGCATACCTGTATCTATTCCCCCAACTCTATGCACCCACTCCTGTATTAGCCCCATCTGGCTCTATGTTGCCCGCATCTACCTTACCCCCCATTCGTTTCACAATTAGGTCCTATACCCATTGACTATCGCGTATGTTACCTCCATAGCACCCATTACATCCACCGTACCCTCGAAAAACTACCCCCCAAACACAATCTCATCCACCCCTAATGTCTCAACATACCCATAGATACATTACCACCTCCAGTGTCGGTGACCCCTACCCCATTTCAGAACATGGTCCTTTCCATTCCCATAATCATTAGCCCCTATTTCCACTAGGGTTAACTGTTGGTGCCATTTTGAGCTTGCACCACATTTCCCTAATTTTCCACATCTATGTGTGCTAAAAAAAAATTATCCTTTGATTTGATGGTCTGTAATTCTTCCCCTCTAGTTGAAATGCTTTAAAAATCCTCACAAGCTTTTTGTTTTTTACCTAATTTGAAAGAATAATCCAAGTTTGCCTTTTTATGTGCCCTAGTTTTTTCCAATTTGCGGCTATGTCTTTTTCACTTTGCCAGATTGGTGTAAAAATTGAAATTGATCAAATCATACTTTTTTGTATTTGAAAATCCAAACCCTAGATTGTGAATGTTGTAAAAAACATGGTTAAGTTGATTTAAAATCAAAAAATCTACCATCCTTAGTGAAAAAATTGAATTCTAGGGCATCCTTTGAATTTTCTCTACATTTTGACGGTCATACAGGCATCATTTTCCATCAAATTCATCCTCAGAAGGTATTGGTCAACATGGTGGGTTTTCATTGGCCGAGGAGAGGTGGGGAGTCAAATCCCCTTCAAAAATTTTGGCTTTATTTTGTACAATTTCCTAAGTCAAATTTTGCTCGAATCCCTGCAGCCAACCAGAGTTGGACACGTGTCCTAAAGTTTCAAAATGGAAGAAGGGGCTGAAGGAAAATTTTATGAATTTTTGCCTTTTTTGTCTAAAAGGTGAAAAATGAAAAATGGATCCGCTCCAATCTAAGGGAGACACGTGTCCAAGAGGGCAAAAAGGGAAGAAGATTTTGGTTTGTGTGGGAACACAGGCCTTCGGAGGGTCATTAAGGTTTTTTGCCTTTTTGGAAAAATGGTTCAAAGTGAAATTTTGGAGTGTGGCCCTAACAAGGAAGAATTTTTTGGTTTGTGTGGGAACGCGGGGCCTTCAGAGGTAAAAAGGAAATTTTATCTTTTTGGTAAAATAAGTTAGAATGAAAAATTTTAGTGTGCCCCTGCGAACAAATCACAGGTGGACACGTGTCCAAAAGATTCAAAGGTAAGTTTGGGCAGTGGAAGGAAAAGGGAAATTTTTCCATTTTGGTAAAAAAGACCTAGGGTAACATTTTGGAATGTGGCCCCATGGTGAGAATCATAGTGATAGACAAGTGTGAAGGAAAAGCGGGTTGGTGGCCCGGTGGAAGGAAAATTTAAAATTTTTTCCTCAGTAAAAAAGGGAGTTAAAATGAAATTTTGGGCCGAATCTCTGCAACAAATTAGAAAATGACACATGTCCAAAAAGGAAAAAGGCGGAAGAAGGGGCCGAAGGAGAATTTTATGACTTTTTTCCTTTGTTGTCTAAAAAGTGAAAATGAAAAAAATGGCTCCGCTCCAATCCAGGTGAGACACGTGTCACATTTTAAGGGTCAAAGGCAGGAAAAGCAGGTCAGCAGGATGGCGTAGGTAGGAGATAATTTTTCCAATTTTCAAAGAAGGCTTAAAATCAAAATTTGGATCGCTAGCCTGCAACGAAGCACAAGGAGACACGTAGTGAGGGAGGAATCGGAGGTGCGGGCCCGCGGGGAAAAAAGTGAAATTTTTCCAATTTTCTAAAAAGGTCAAAATGGGAAGAATTGAACTGTGACTTCAATGGGACCCACCATATGCCACGTGTCAGCTCCAAAATTCAAAGGTGGAGGGGCGGTGAAAAAAGTCAAATTTTTCCATTTTTTAAAAAATGTCAAAAAGACAAAAAGTAAGCTTGAATTGATTTCCAATCATTTTTTGCCACATGTCCATCCTTATCCAAAAAATTAAAAGGTAACTCAAGCTTATTTCTAAGTTTGCATCTTCCACATGGAGGGCTAGGATTAAAAGATGGATAAGATCGACGGTTGTTATGCATCCATTTTTTTACCACCATGGAGCTCTATGAAGCTTGGAATCATGATTTTTGCATCCAAATTCATCAAATTTAAAGTGATTTTGTGTTGTCTTGGCCTTCCAGGATCATTGGCATCACTTTCATGGCTTAATTCTTTGATTTGAGGTGATTTTGAAATAAATTTTGCCCTCATCTGTCCAAAAACGTGAAATGACAAAATCAAAAGTTGCAAAGGTAATTTGAAAAGGTAAAAGGTGAAAATGATGAGAAAGAGGTGTTTGCATGCCTCAATGATGAAAAACATGCCTCCAAGATGGATAATGATCCAGATATGTGTAATGATTTAATCTTTTTGGGCACACCTGGTAGCCGCGAGTGTTTTTCTGTTTGATGTCATTTTCATTGAATCATGAAGAATTGTTGTAACAGAATTGATCCCTTGGCATATTCTTTTCTTGGGAAATAAGAATCAAATGTGGCTAAGAGATATATAATGCATGTTTTGAGACATGCAGAGGGTCGGGAAAAAGTTGAAAATCATGAGAAAATTCTAAGAAAAGGCTCATCTTCTGAGAAACCCACCAAAGAACTAGGATAATTTTTTATGTGTTGGACCCTTCATGTATGTGAGTTGGTTACAAGTGTATAGCCATCACACAACTCTGAGAATGTTCATGAAAACTCTCCCCTGCTGATGAATCTAACACAAGCTTTGAGTTAATCTATGGTTTTCTAGGAAATATGATGTCTGTTATCATTTTTTTAAATGCCTACAAATAGTTTTCATTTTTCTTGTTGCAATATTGCATTGAAAGTCTTTAGAAATCACACAGAATCTCCATTTCTTGTTTATAGTTTAGTGGAATTTGCAATCTCATGTTCAGAAGAGCCTTCATCTGATAAAGAGATAAAGAAATTTAAAATCACTTTACCTTCCTTGACTATAGAGATTGCTTATAAGCCTTTGGGGGTACCTTAGGCGTGGTTTGTTCAAGGATTTTTGTTTTTAATTTAGTTCTTTACTTTAATATTTTGTGGTGATTTCTCAAAGATTGTGTAAAGAGTGCAACCTAGGCTTCCATTTATGCCTCTTCTGGTTGAAAGAATATCCTGATTATTGAAGCATTTTATCTTATAGTTGTTCGAGTATTGTAGAGGTTGTCAAATATCTGATATATCCCAGTTTGTCTTGTCAAAACCCCACCAAAAAATTCATTCAAACAAACTAATCCTACCCATACTACCCTTGCATTGCATTGTGTGTCAATAAAAGGATCTAACCCATCTACAAAAATGCACAAGGAAAATCAGGATTATACAATGTCTTCAGTAACCCTTGCCTTGCATTGAAAATATCCATGATCTGGGAGTGACAACTTGTGAAATTCATATTTGGAGTGTTTGATCATATTTTCCCAAGGCCTTTTCATACTATTTGTATAAATGAGGGATATATTCATCTCCTTCACCATTTGGGGGTTACAATATAGGTTCTCTTACCTTGGTTAAAAGGCACAACCTAAAATAGTGAGGATCAGATCAAATCCTTTCAAAGTGCTATCCATCTCTCCATAAATCTAGTGCCAGTTAGATCACTTCCCTGACTACAAAATGACACACATCATGATCTATCTGACTTCCAAGCTTCATGCCAATCTCTGATGTTGCTCAGACTAAAAAGGATAACAAATTTTGGTACCAACACCCTTCTGGTGCCAGTTCCAGGGATTTCTTGGAATTTCTTGTTTTTGTGGATTGTTGAAGAGTTTGATCATTTGTGTACTCAATTATTTGAGGTGCTACATTGTTAAAATATCATTCTATGCTTCAGATCTACATGTTTTAAACAAGGGTTTCAAGTTTTGTCAACCTTTTTTCCATTTCCTAGCAATTCATACACCTTGGGTGCATTGTGATTGATTTATTTAAGAAGAAGGTATGATTTTATAAAGCTTCTTGCAAAGGTTTCAGTACAGAAAACAGTGACAAATTACGTTAGAGTGCATTTACAACAACTAGGTGAAATCCTTAGTGGTTGACTCCATGCTTATTTATATTGACAATACCTATTGTCTTACCTTTCTGTCATTTATATTTTGTTGCGCCAAATCTGTAAAACTAGAAGGAAGAAGATCTCTCTTCAAGGACTCTACTACGCTAAGAATTTGTTTACATATTCAATCAGAAACTTAGACCTAGAGGGGAGAAAAGTGTGGAAGGTTGTTTGGAGACTTGACTCAAGAAAGGAGAATCCTATTGTTTGGATTTTGAAAGTGAGCAGCCTATTATTGAGGATTGGCAATTCTTCTTCAGGTGGATTGATTCAGACAATCCTATTTGCTGATTAAATCCCCATCAGGTAATGGACCTTCTTATGCATTGAAAGGCTTTATCTCTAAATCTGCGCCTTATTTTCTAAATTTGCTAAGATCATCAAGAAGGAGCCTTAAAGAGATCTATTTTGAAGATTTCATTCCCATTCTCCATCCTCTCACGCCTCTCAATTTTGTTTTCTCCTCCAAGATCACCCCACCACAAAATACATGGCTTAGCCTAGACCTCAATTTTGTTCTACACGCCTTTGGTCCTATAAATTTTAGAGGAATGGATGGGTTTAACCCAAATGTTGTTCACAAGAGTCAGAAATAGGTTATCCAAAATTCCAAGGGAACAATGTGAAAAACAACTCATTGATACTTCTCACAAGAAATTTAATGATGAGCATGCTCCTTTAGTTGACTCCCCAAAGATTCTATCCCACTACCCTTAGATAATATTTCTCAGTCTTACAAACTACCCCCCCAACCATGGGGAATTCCCTTTCTTCTCACCCACCTAAATGCTTTTAAAACACTTATCCTAGGTTATAATAAAATTTCCTAGACAAACTTAATTACATGAATTAAAAAATCCCCTTAATGGAACTCATGTGTACTTCTCCACAACATGGGAAATTCAACATGCAATAACTCTATCATTTGGAAGAATCCTTGGATGAAGAAGAGGAATATTCTCTTATCCTTCCTAACCCCAAAATTCACAATATTGAAATAGTTATTCATCCTTCACATATCAAAAACCACTCAGTTTTATTTTGCTACCCATCATAGTAGGGCCCCGACAATTGTTATATTCTTCTTTGCATTTCAAGTGTTGAAATGTGATTTTATCAATAAATATGAATTCTTTTGACTACTTAAGATCATAATTTATATGGATAAATCATTAATGCTCTTTGATTGAAGGATTGGTATGTTGTTTCTTACAATAATCTATTTCACTTCTTATGAGTGAAGTTGTAATATGGTTTGAAATGGTTGGAAACTTATCCTTTGTCAATTAGACTCATCATTGGATAAATTCCATTGATCCAAGGTATGTTTTAAATCTTCTTATCAAAACTGAATGAAAAACTGGCATTCATTGATGAAGAGACTTAATGGACTGAACTTGTGTTTGTTGCAAATTCTTTATCATTTTGAAAGACCATAGTTCTTGCATTCTCTTTTTGTGTTGTGCTCTTAGCTCTTCTTGATTGACCCTTGCAAGATGTTCTCAATGGCATTAAGGGAAATATAAACCCTGCTTCCGGATTCTTGAGAAAGAGAGAAATTATTATGTACCCTATATCGTATACGGTTTACCCTAATAGATATTTGGGACTTAGGTAGTTTACTTAACTATTACTACACCACTCTACGTGGGATGACATTCTAACCTAAGTTGTTAGCGCTAAGTTAATATGAAAAGGGGAAATAACCTAGGGGATGCTAAGTTATTTCTAAACCTATTGTTTTGGTTAAATCTACATCCTATCCTAAGGTGGTAATTTATTGTTTGGGGGTTATATCCTAAGGTCATATATCTTAAACTAACATAAGACCTAACCTAAGGAAATTCTATCTATCCTAAACTATTGGGATATGAAAGGGGACCTATGGGCCGATTTGCAAGTGGTAGAACTAAGTTGTCGTTCCTAAAATTTTAATGAGATGGGATTTTGATTTTGATTTTGGTTTTAAATGCAAAGTTCTAGTACTGCTAGATTCGCAGGGGCTAGTGAAAGTTTAGTGGAACCTACGTGGAGGCATCACTAAGTTTGGAAATGCATATTGAAGTTTCATTTTGGTCAACGCCAACTTTGGATGGCAGTGGCAAGGAGATATATGAAGGGAATATGCAAATTAAATGGCATTAATTCACCTCAGTTCTGGCAAGCAAGGTTTTCTTGTAAGGCATGCTGGCAGATTTGTTGGGGGTTGTTTTACTTTTCATGGTTCAACGATTTTTGCTCTGCATGGAGCTAGCTGGTTTTTCGAACTAGTAGTTTGATCTACACATAGTGGCTATTTTTGAATTATTTGATCTATTTAAAGTTTGAGGAATGTATAAGAGGCATTGTGGAAAAATATTATGGTTGTTTGATTTTTCCTGGAGAAGAAAGGGTGTTGGAAACTCGAGTTGTAAGTCTTCTTTGAATCAGGCAAAAGCACTATCAGGTATGATAGGCTCTACCCATTAAGATTTCTTGCTTTCTTCTAAATGATTCATTAAACAAATTCTACTCATTAGAAAATTATATTTTCATGATGTATCTAGTTATTTACTTGCTTGTATTCTTGAAAATCTATGTGGGTTTTTGTAAAATGAATCCTTGGCTATTATTACGGTAGTCTCTTGGGAACTTTCTCTAAACCAGTTGCTCGGAGGTTTGCAAGCCAAATTGTATTTAAAACTCTGTAACTTGAACTTGTAGCTTCTGTAAATTGTCATTTGAATCTTTGTAGCTTGTATTCGAAGCTTTTTTTTCTTAGCATTTGAAAATAATGTGGAATGGGCTAGCTAGTTGCTTGTTGGGTTCTGAATCTCTGTTCAGTCATGTGTTTCGTGAGCTTGAAGTGGAGTCTCCAAGTAGTTGCTCTAAACTCATATTGAAGCTTTGAGATTCATGTTATGAGTTTTTATTGAGACCCTGTGGTTTGTTTTGGGACTGTGTAGGAACTATGTGAAGTTCATGAACCTAATTGGTTGAATCTTCGTATTCAACAATTATACTTGCTATTTAGTTCTTACGAATACTAAACTTTCTGTTAAGTTGTTGTGTTATGTTCTGTACTCGAGCATTATAAACTAGAAGTTTTATTCTCCCTTAAGGATTTGAGAACAGAAAGGATTGAACCCACAATTGGAGTATTAGTGATTTGGTTTTGAGCTCATATTTATTATGGCCTTCATGTTTCATTATTAGGCTCGTATTTAAGCTTGTGTCGTTCTGAGCCGATGTTGGAGTCTTGTAAAGTCTGAACTCATATTTGAAGCTCATGGTCAACACTGTACAGGTATTCCATTGATTGCGTTGTTCTAGATTTATGTTGTAATCTGAAGTGATTACCTGTGTGTTGAGTATGGGTTTGGTAGGTATTATGAATTAAAAAAGCTTCTATTCTCTTTTATTAGACTGTATGATGGATAGGGGTCTTGTGAGTTTAGTTTTGGTTTCGGAGTAGACCTATGTAACTCTCATTGTAAGCCTCCTTTGTTTTGTCATTCCTTAAGAAGTGAATAGGTTGTTATACTTCTGTCCTTTTAGACTGCACTAACCTTCTAGAACTTGACATGGGGTGTGTGAATTAAAGAGTGTATTCTATTCATATCTGTCTCTGAGCGATACCCATGTCATGTAAGAAAAAGCTTGACTATTTTGTAATCTTATGAATTAATTGGAATTATGTCTTGTAACTGGGTCTAGTTGGTCCTGTGATCATGTGTAACAGTCATATCAAGTTGAAGAGGTTCATGGGAATGAGTATTACTCTACTTTGGACCTTCTTAATTGGTCTATTGGGTGTTGTTGGAAGTTTAATTCTAAAACTAGAATCATGAAGCTTTTTCATAGTATACATATGTATAATATCTCTGTTCGGGTGATTCTGTATATATGTTCGTGTTTGGGACATGAGACTTCAGGACTTCTTGTATCGAGTTGTTAAAGCTTTGTAATAAGAATTCATGTCTTGGTTCTACAATTACTTCTACACTTATCAGACCTTTCATCTGATTTATGGACTCTTCAGTCCTTGTATGTTAAATCATAGAAGGAACCTATAGGACTTAGTAAGAGAAATGAATATGAACCATGGGGATAGTATATAGTTAGGGACTGTACTGTCAGTATTTATTTCTTGAGATTTAATTTTGTCCTTGGGCTCTGGTGTATTTAAATAGGATACCTAGCTTTCTAGTTTTGATTGCAAAGATGCAGTGTGCATATCTTTAACTGGGCATTCCTTGTTGTGTTCTCTTTAAGGAACTAAATCTCCGAGATTTTCTAAGTTAGGAGAAGACAATTAGGATCTCATTGGGGATAGTATGTTGTTTAGAAATGTAGTACTGAAAATGGGTCATTTTGTGAATGGAGATTGTAACTTGAGTTTGTTGAATGAATAAGTTCATTGACCGTAACTTCTCTTTGTATTGATTCATTTCTGAGATGGGAATTTTCATGTGGATTGGTTAATGCATGCTTTGACTGTGCATTTGAGTATAGCTTTGAGTTCTCTTTCAAAAGATTGGCTATAGCCCTTTAAGAATTATAAACTACTAGTTTACTGAAGTTAGTAAAACTTTTAGTTGGACTATTCATTAATCATAGCTATAAATTGAAATGAAATTCTGGTTTGGTTGTTTCCTCTGTATGGTATGAGACTCCTTATTTTATCATCTGTTGGACTGAGGCAGTAATGTGTGTTCTAAACCTTGATCTTTCCTTCAGAGGAACTGTCTTGAGATTTGGATATGTATTGATTCTCTTCTTTGATCTATATGGAGGGATGATAGCATACTACTATCAGATATGTTGTAACTAACCTCCTTGCAGATTGGGAAAAGAGTTAAAGTGTATTTCTTCTATTTCTTATGAATTTATGAAGTAATTCAATGACAAGACTTGTTGAATATTTAATAGTAATTGATAAGATCAATTAAGGCTTGTGGTATAAATCTGATGTTGCAAATTATAATATGGTCCTTTCTTAATAATGTAAGTTCAGATTCTCTTAATTGTACTTCTTTCTAGATGTTATTACTTATGATTATTTGCATGATGTTTATTCAATTGTTTCATAAAAGCATAATTGTTTAAATGAAGCAATTAGTGGAATGCAATTTACTTTAATTCTTAGTGCTTATCATGCTCAATTCATTGAACTGACCTGTGCTAGCAATTTTACAAGATGGACATCATAAGTGATTAAAGAAGATAGGAACTTTCATGTTGTATTGGGTAATTTAATTTTGAATCTTATGTAAAGAATTTCGATTCATTCTTGAATTGTATTGAAAAATAAAAGCTGTATTCTTTTTGGAATGAGAGGTTTTTTGTTATACATAGCATGCCTGAAATACATATTCTTGTAAATGAATAAGTTTCATAATGAGGAATTGAATGTTGGAGATTTTAATTGTATACTGGTTGTGTAAAATTATCTTGTATTTATGAATAATATGGGAATTCCTATCTGGATGATATTATTCATATTTGTTATATACTTAATTCAGATAAACTTGAAAAGTTAGGTTAAAAGGGAATTAGTTTAATCTCCCTTAATAATATGTATCTTGTTAAGTTGCATAAGTTATATCAATCTTATCTAAACATTTATAATATAGTATTGGAATGTGTAACGAATATGCGATAGAACTATTAGAGTTTGTGAAAGATAAGAAGGGTATGACAAACCCTAACACTTAATCATGTAGAGGAAGGTTCTTCCTTGCTCAAATGAAATGTAACCCAATGAATGGTGATATGATCATTAATCATTAGACTTCATTTCCCTATAAA
The DNA here is from genome assembly GCA_019776745.2 of Taxus chinensis. Taxonomy (NCBI): domain Eukaryota; kingdom Viridiplantae; phylum Streptophyta; class Pinopsida; order Cupressales; family Taxaceae; genus Taxus; species Taxus chinensis. The sequence continues at coordinate 423,429,633 of CM034153.1, read as the reverse complement.
GTCTACCACTAGTTGAACCAATCTTGGTTGCTACACCTTCTATGAATGATTAAGTTATATTTAATGGAAATTATGATATTGTTTTCCTTGTTTAGGTTGACTACTTGTGAAACTAAATAAAACGAACATTAGAAAGCAATCATGAGTTAAATGATGTTCTTTAATGACTTAATTGATTCAAGTATAGAGCAAGGAACTTAAGGAGTGTTGGATTAGGGTTTAGCAGGGTTGTTGTAATCGAGTAATAATCCAAATTAACAATGTATTAATAACCTCCTTGGGGTATGTACATCTTGATGAGGTAGTTTCTGTAGGATGTTGGCACACGCCAACTGTAGGACTGTACATTCAAGAAAACATGGATTTTCTCTAGGATACAGTGTTGCATTTGACATGTGTGTAGACACTAAAATTAGGTCACACTCCCCTTTGGTCCCTCGACAAATAAGCACCCTTCATAATCATTCACCTAGCCATGACCCCTTTCACCCCACTAATAGTAATTGAATTAAGGTAATTAAATTAATGCATTGATCCTCACTATATGTATTATTTAAATATCTTATTTTAAATAATATCCATACATGCAGTTCACTTAGACACATCACCAAGCCAACTCAACCTAAGACCTATTCTTAGTAAGTGTCATAACTAACTGAGTCTTACCCAAACCCTAAAAATCAATGCCTACATTCCCTCTAACCACATTCCCACATGCTCACAAGAAGCTCCCAGTCTAATTCTTGGGTTAGCAACATGATATTCGAGGAAATCAAGAGGATCCCCCTAGTTTAGTAAACCTAGGAAATCCCACCTTGACCGACGTCGGTTACCCCTAACCATCGCCGGTTAGCCAAAACCGCCGTCGGTTACCCTTTTAATCCCAAAACAACCTTATTATCAAGGTTGGAAGTTGGAAGTAAAGAGGTTGGTGAGAATTAAAACATATTAGAGAGATAACACATCTTTAGAGAGTGAATTCCAACGATACCATGCATGCAAGGAAGGAGATCAAACATCTTTTCTTGCACAGCCATGATCTGATCTAACCAAGCAAAAAGCAATGCACATGCAGCCCATGCAGAAGCTTTTCTTTAGCTAGTGATCATTTACAGCCTTCAAGCTCCTCATCAGCACCTCCATCCTTCACACACAGGTATCCAGGACCAGAATCCAAGTAAGTATAGCATCATACTTCTCTTGTTTATTTCATTTCATCATTATTTTATCATCTATTACTTACCTAGCCACCTATTGACCTTCTCCAACATTTTCCACCTCCATATACCCATTAAAGCCTCATCGAAGACTACCCCAGTCACCCAATACCTCGTCTCGACCAACCAAATTCCTTTGTGTAATCACAAAGGAGATGTAAAGCTTATTCTGTGACATTTCTATATTTCACAGTAACTGGCACCGATCACACTTGACCACTGTCGGTTACCCCTAATCGACATTAGTCTCTGTATTTTCCCACACAGCCCAGAACAGAGACCTACCCACTTAATTTCATCTAACCCTCATCTACCTGTGATCTACCCAAGACCTCTGTCAAACCTGCAGAACCCAAAACCAATCATTTGACCTTTGGATTCTATTCTAGCTTAGCCTATTGGAATAGATCTATTTTCTTATTGTGTTTTAAGTGAGATACCTAAATTAGTTCAAATTACAATAGGATTTACTTTGTTTACAGTATTAAATTGTCTAAAACAGTGGACTGACAGCCATCTAGGAAGTATCACACTTCCCGGATCTAGCATATGCTAGGTAGTTCACTACCCATATTGTTTAATTCCTTCTTATGGTCTTGCTTTGCATTACAGGTAGTTCCTCCTAGCCAAAAGGGAGCTCTCACGATTAGCTGTGGATTCAAAAGTCATACGCATAAAAAAAACCATCAACCATCATTTAAATAGGTATTCCTCCTACGCTCGTTACCCTATTTGTTTCGTTAACACTCCAAAGAAATGATCTAAGAAAAAGGTGAAACATTTTGGCACACCCGGTGGGACCATAACATACCTGAAACCTCACCTTTTAGATCTCCTTCTTTGTAAGAATCCATCCTCACCAAAAACTCTATTTCACAATTCATGTTTCAGTCCCTAAATATCATAAGCTAAACAAACATAATAGAAAAGGCACTCCTAGGATCGCATTTTCTTAGTGTTTCTGCTTAGCTTACGTTTTGAGGTGAGAGATCACGTTCTTCACTTTTTTGTTCATCCTTGCATGCTCCTCATCACAAATGGTGTATTCTAGCTTCACCTAAGTGTTTCTGGGCCATATCATCATCATTCTTAGAATTATGGGTCTGATTATACATCAGATTTTAATTCGTAACCACTTTTCTTTCATCATTGTTTCAATTTCATAGTAACCATCATCGGTTAGACCCAACCGACGTCGGTTCCAAGTCCTTTTGCTAACCTACTCAAAATGACATTTTCTTCCACTTTTCATAGTCCCTATCACTATCATCATTCCCATTGATGTTTTAAACATCATCATATTTGGCATACCTGTCAGATTTTACCCTCTTCCTTATTGTTCACTCACTGTCCATTTTCTACAGTAAACCGACATAGGTTACCCCTAACTGGTGTTGGTTTTCCCTAACCGGCATTGGTTATCCTATTTCACATTTTCAGCCACCCATTTGGTACTTAATCTACTTTTTGTCACCAGATTCACCTGTTCCTGTTGTTTCTCTTATGTCATTTACAGAGAAGCAGCCCTACTTGATCAGTACTGGTTTCACATGGTGTTGACCTAAAGATAATTAAGCGCACTCATATTTCACACCAATTTTTAACCACTCCCACCTAGTCCTTCTCCACCTTCCATTTTATCACCAGCCATGGATCCCATCCAGCCTATTACTATCACTACCGAACATGAGGAGTTCACACGACTCCTTGACCAAAACCCTACCGCCTTGAAGTTTTACCTTTCCCACTCGTCCACTCGAGATGCCTCAGGTCAGTTGATATATGGCATACCTGTATCTATTCCCCCCAACTCTAGCACCCACTCCTGTATTAGCCCCATCTAGCTCTATGTTGCCCGCATCTACCTTACCCCCATTCGTTTCACAATTAGGTCCTATACCCATTGACTGTCGCGTATGTTACCTCCATAGCACCCATTACATCCACCGTACCCTCGGAAAACTACCCAAAATCACAATCTCATCCACCCCTAATGTATCACACATACCCATAGATACATTACCACCTCCGGTGTCGGTGACCCCTACCCCATTTTAGAACATGGTCCTTTCCATTCCACAATCATTAGCCCCTATTTCCACTAGGGTTACTATTGGTGCCATTTTTGAGCTTGCACCACGTTTCCCTAATTTTCCAAATCTGTGTGTGCTAAAAAAAAAATTATCCTTTGATTTGATGGTCTATAATTCTTCCCCTCCAGTTGAAATGCTTTAAAAATGCTCACAAGCTTTTTGTTTTTCCCTAATTTGAAATAATAATCCAAGTTTGCCTTTTTATGTGCCCTAGTTTTTCCAATTTTGTGGGCTGTCTTTTTTCCCTTTGCCAGATTGTGTAAAAATTGAAATTGATCAAATCATACTTTTTTGTATTTGAAAATCCAAATCCTAGATTGTGAATGTTGTAAAAAAACATGGTTAAGTTGATTTAAAATCGAAAAAATCTACCATCCTTGGTGAAAAAAATTGAATTCTACGGCATCCCTGGAATTTTTCTACATTTTGATGCTAAGACGGGCATCAATTTGCACGTTAAATTCATCCTCATAAGGTGTTGGCCAACATGGTCAGGTTTTCATTTGCTGAGGAAAAGCGGGGAAGTCAAATCCCCTGTCAAAAATTTTGGCATTATTTTGTAAATTTTCCTGAGTCAAAATGGGGCTCGATTCCCTGCAGCCAGTCCAGAGTTGGATCACATTTCTTAAAAAATTTCCTATGTGAAGCATGTTCTGATTGGCAAATTTTATGAATAGGTGCCTTAGATTCCCTTAAAGTGTGAAAAATGAAAAATGGATCCGCTCCATTTTGCAAGAGGAGACATGTTTCCAAGAGGGGCACAAAATGGCCCAAGATCCCCGTTTTGTGTGGGAACACAGGCCTTCGGAGGACATTAAGGTGTTTTGCCTTTTTGGAAAAAATGGTTCAAAGTGAAATTTTGGAGTGAGGCCCTGACAAGGAAGAATTTTTTGGTTTGTGTGGGAACGCGGGCCTTCAGATTTTTTTAGGAAATCTTATCTTTTGGTAAAATAAGTTAGAATCAAAAATTTTAGTTTGCTCACCCGCTGAACAATTCAGAGGAGGACCACTTGGCCATCAGATTTTAAGGTGGGTTTGGGCAAGTCGGCAAAGGAAAAAGGTAATTATTTCCCTTTTTGGTAAAAAAGACCTAGGGTAAAATTAAAAGTTTGGAATGCACGGCCCCATGGCCAATCAAGTGATAGACAAGTGGTGAAGGACAAAGCGGGTTGGTGGCCCTAGTGGAAGGTCAGAGGGAAAATGTGGGCTCAGTAAAAAAGGAAGGTTAAAAGGGGATTTTGGGCCGAATCTCTGCAACAAATCAGAAAATAACACATGTCCACAAAGGAAAAAGGCTTAAGAAGGGGCCGAAGGAGAATTTGAAGACTTTTTTCCTTTGTTGCCTAAAAAGTGAAAATGAAAAAATGGCTCCGCTCCAATCCAGGTGAGACACGTGTCACATGTTAAGGGTCAAAGGCAGGAGAAAAGGTGGGTCGGCAGGATGGCGTAGGTAGGAGATATTTTTATTCCAATTTTGCAAAAAAGACCTAAAATCAAAATTTGGAGTCGTTAGACCTGCACAGCGAATCACAAGGAGACACGTCGCGAGGGAGAAATTGGAGGTGCGGGCCCACGGGGCAAAAAAGTAAAAATTTTCCAATTTCCCCAAAAAGGTCAAAATGGGATAGAATTGAACTGTGACTTCAATGGGATCCCACCCATGTGCCATGTGTCATCACCAAAATTCAAGGGTGGAGTGGTGGAGAAACAAAAGTCAAAATTTTCCATTTTTCCAAAAAATGTGGAAAAGTGAAAAAGTAAGCTTGAATTGATTTCCAATCATTGTTTGCCACATGTCCATCCTTATCCAAAAAATTAAAAAGGTTAACTCAAGCTTATTTCTAAGTTTGCATCTTCCACGTGGAGGGCTAGAGAATTAAAATATGGATAATATTGACGGTTGTTGTGCATCAATTTGTTTTTACCGCAATGGGAGCTCTCAGGAAGCTTGAAATCACGATTTTTTGCAGTCCAAATTCATCAAATTTATAGTGATTTTGTGTCGGTCTTGGCTTTCCAAGATCATTGGCATCACCTTCATAGCTTAATTCTTTTGATTTGAGGATGTTTTTGAAGTAATTTTTTACCCCTCAGCTGTCCAAGAAAAACATGTGGAATGTCAAAATCAAAGGTTGCAGACGTAATTTGAAAAGGTAAAAAGGTTTAAATGATGAGTAAAGAGGTGTTTGCATGTCTCAATGATGAAAAAACATGAATCCAAGATGGATAATGATCCAAATATTTGTAATGATTTAATACTTTTTGCGCACACCTAGCAACCTACAAGTGTTTTTCTGTTTTGATGTCATTTTCATTGAATCATGAAGAATTGTTGTATCATAATTTATCCCATGCCATATTATTTTCTTGGGAAAGAAGGATCAAATGTGGCAAGATATATATAATGCATGTTTTGAAACATGTAGAGGGGTCAGGAAAAAATTGAAAATCATGAGAAAATTATGAGAAAAAGCTCATCTTCTGAGAAACCCACCAAAGAACCAAGATAATTTCTTCTGTGTTGGGATCTTCATGTATGTGAGTTGGTTACAAGTGTATAGCCATCACACAGCTATGATATTGTTCATGAAACTCTCCCCTGCTGATGAATCTAACAAGCTTTTGAGTTAGTCTATGTTTTTCTGGGAAATATGGTGTATGTTATCATTTTTTTTAAATGACTGTGAATAGTTTTCATTGTTCTTGTTGCCAATCTTGCATTGAAAGTCTTTAGAAATCACACAGGATCTCCATTTGTAGTTGATAGTTTAGTGGCATTTGCAATCTCATATTCAGAAGAGCCTTCATCTGATAAGGAGATAAACAAATTTAAAATCACTTTAGCTTCCTTGACTGTAGAGATTGCTTGTAAGCCTTTGGGGGCACCTTAGGCATGTTTTGATCAAGGATTTTTGTGTTTAATTGAGTTCTTTACTTCAAGATTTTGTGGTGAGTTCTCAAATATTGTGTGAAGAGTGCAACCTGGGATTCCATTTATGCCTCTTCTGGTTGAAAGAATATCCTAACTATTTGAAGCATTGTATCTTGATAGTTGTTCAAGTATTGTAGAGGTTATCAAAGATCTGATATATCCCAGTTTGTCCTTGTCAATACCCCACCACAAAGATTCATTCAAACAAACTAATCCTACCCATAATACCCCTGCATCTACATTGTGTGTCAACAAAATAATACTAAACCCATTTACAAAAATTCACAAGGCAAATCAGGATTATACAATGTCTTCAGTAACCCTTGCCATGCATTGAAAATATCTCCATAATCTCGGAGTGACAACTTGTGAAGTTCAGATGTGGAGTGTTGATCATATTTTCCCAAGGCCTTTTTATACTACTTGCATAAATTGAGGGATATCTTCAATCTCGTTCAACATTTGGGGGGTTACAATATAGGTTCTCTTTCCTTGGTTGAAAGGCACAACCTAGAATAGTGACGGATCAGATTAGATCCTTTCAAGGTGCTATCCATCTCTCCACAAATCTGAGTGTCAGTTAGATCACATCCCCATCTACAAAATGACACATATCATTATCTATCTGACTTCAAGCTTCATGCCATATCTCTGATGTTGCTCAGATTGAAAAGTAGAAAAAATTTGGGTACCAACACTTTCTGGCACCGCTGCTGAGGAGTTCTTGGAATTTCGTGGTGTTTTTGAAGTGTTTGAAGAGTTTTATAATGTGTGTATTCAAGTATTTGAGCTACTACATTGTTAAAATATCATTCTATGCTTTAGATCTGCAAGTTTTAAACAAGGGTTTCAAGTTTTGTTTGCCCTTTTTCCATTTCCTATTAGTTCATACAATTTGGGTGTATTGCGATTGATTGATCTAAGAAGGTGGTCTATTTTATAAGGCTTTACAAAGTGTTCAATGCTAGCAAACATTTAACATAAGTATTTTAATGAATTTTCACAACTAGGGTGAAAGTCCTTAGTGGAGACTCCATGCTGATTTGATACTAATAAATACCTATGTGTCTTGCCTTTCTATCATTTATAATTTGTTTGCTACGAATCTCTACAAAACTTGAAGGAAGAAGATCTCTCGTCATCAGGGAATCTGCTAAGAAGTTGTTTATAGATTCAAAAAACTCAGTGCTAGTGGAAAGATATGTGTGGAAGGTTGTTGGAGACTTGACTACAAGAAAGGAGATCCCTATTGTTGAGTTTGAAAGTGAGCAACCTGCTATTGAGGACTGCAATTCTTCTTCAAGTGGATCTGATTTAGACAATCCTATTGCTGATTTGAATTCCCCCATCAGGTGAGGGAGCTTCTTGTGAATTTGAAAGGCTTTCTCCTATATATGCTTCTGTATTTTCTAAATTTGTTAGAGATCATCAAGAAAGAGATCCCTTAAGATATATATGTTTTGAAGTTTTCATTCCCATTCCCCAAAGACCTCTCACTCCTCATCAGCTTGTTTCACCTCTAAGATCACCCCCACCAAAAAATATGGCTTATCCTACACATCCATTTATTGTTAACACCTTTGGTCCTATAAATTTTAGAGGAATGGATGGTTACCCAAATGTTGTCCCAAAAGATGTCAGAAATAGGTTACCAAAATTCCAGGGTAACAATGCTATTATTGGTGATCAACATCTCAAAATTTTTGATAATATGATGGAATATTTTGAGATAGAGTTTGAGGATGTGTATGTCAAATTGTTTATTTATACACTAGAAGAGGATGCTAAGGATTGGTAAAAGGATCTGCCTGATAATTCTATTGACTCTTAGACTTAAATGAAAAATGCATTTATGTTGCAATATGGTGACAAGACTGATCCTAGATTTCTTTTGTCTGAGTTTGAGAATATCAAGAAGATCCCTAATGAATCAGTCCATGACTTCAACAAAATGTTTAACAAAACTTTGAGAAGGTTTCCTGTTGGTTTGAGTCCTTATGATGAATCTTGTTTAATCAAATATGTAGATACATTTGATAAAAAGGTAGCCTATTAACTAAGAGACAAAAACCCTACCAATCTAAGACAAGCTTTCACCATGGCACTTCAAATTGAAAACAATATCAAGGCTATTAGGAAACGTCTTAAGAGATATTTTGTAAAGTTGATAAACCTTCAAAAACCTCAAGCTAGCAAAGGTGCTAATTTAGAAGAGGTTGTGAAAAATTTGGCAGGGGTTGTCAAAGAAATCTCATACAAGTTGGTAAGAGTTGAGAAGGGAATTGGGCAGAGTTCACAAAGTCAACCTAGGCAACAAGCACAAGATAGATTTGGCAATCACCATAAGAATGAGTAGAGGTTTTATGACAAAGGTAAAGGGCCTGTTGGGTCTGTAAATAGACATCCTCAAGCACGTGAAGGAAGAATGTTACCTGATCCCTTAACTACTAGGGTTGTTATTGTTAAAGAAGTTGCTATATTGATTAGTGTGATAGGTGTTTTCTACCCCATCCTCCATGTGACTCAGACCAACAAGAAGGTGAAGTTAATAATTATGATGGTACTAATGATGATATTTACATGGTGGGTTGTTCTTCAAGCTCACAATGAAGGAGCAACATCTATTGAAGTAATAAGTGATAGGACTACTGAAACCTTTTGGGATTGCATAAAATGGGTTACAAGTCTTGCTTCCCCCCTCATACTCTTGAATTTTATGTAGTTCAATCTTTTGAAATTCCTAACAATGACTTTGAATACTTAAGAACATTGATGATTAAGAAGTATGATGGTGGTATCCCTTAAGAGAAAGATAGAAAATTGTTGATGAATGTTGTTGTAGCTCAAGAGAAAGACTATAACACTAGAAGAAAAGTTGTTAAGGGAGTTTGGCCTCAAGCCAAACCTAAAACACCCTTGCTCACAAGCATTCTAAAAGAAGCTCATAGGAGAGAAACACTTGCTAAAAGATCTGTTGTCCCAAGAAAAAATTACAGTCCTCATCATGCCCAAGCTTCCAAGAATCCTTTGTCATCTGATGAATCTTCTTGGTCTCCCTTTCCAATGTTACTTTTGCCAAAGAGTGTCCCCTATGACATAGCCCAAGTATTGAGCCAAATTAAAGAGTGAGTGTTCCAATCATTGAGTTGCTTTAGAATTCCTAAGGATAAGAAGACAGAATTTGAGTACTTGGGATTGAAAGAAGAGAAGGTTACTCCAGGTAGAAATGTAAAATGTTGTTGAAACTCCACCTCAAGTTCATTATTTGACCTGGAAAAACCACCAGCAGTAGAAGATCTTGGAGAGACACTTGAGGTATTTTTTGGGACATCTTTGGTTGATTCCCAATTGAATGTTGATTCATTCTTCACAACTTTGATCATAAAGGATAAGCTACTTCACAATTGTATGTTTGATTCTAGTGCATCATGTAATTCCATGCCTCTAGAAGTCATGAATGAGTTGTACATCAAAGTGACAGTAGCCTATGGAAAGTGTACTGCCATGGACTCAAGAGAAATTCCGGTTGTTGGTTGTGTGAAAAGGTTTGGTAGTGTAGCTTGCATCTTATCCAGGGAGGAAATTTAAAATTAGATGTTGTGATTTTTGATTTCCCTGCCAAATGGGGTATGCTTTTGTCAAGGAAAAATGGGCTGTAAGTGTTTGAGGGAGTGTCCAAATGGATATGTCTTTTGCTACTATTCCCATTTAGGGAAGCCTTGTCAAGCTCTATGGAGAAAAGAAAATGTTGCATCTAATTGAGGATCCAAATAATGCTTCCTATGAGGTGTTGTTTGTTAATGTTGATGTTGATAATTTTCCTTTGTTTTGTCTGATGGAAAAGAACAAAAAATGGATCATTCAAAGTGTCCTTGAGAAGGTATTTTCTACTTGGACCTTGCTATTTGATGGAGCTTGCTCCAAATTTGGAAATGATGGCTGGTGTGCTTCTGATTTCTCCTAGCTTGGAAGAATTTGTTTTTTCCTTCAAGCTTAATTTCGAATGTACTAACAATATTTGTAGACACCAAATTTGTGTCTTACGACCCCTTGTGACCCGCATCGCATTTCGCAACCTAACCTCACCACCTAAACCTTACAAAAATATTTATTAATTACCTTATAATTAATAAATCCACATCACCATACCTGCCACCCTCATGTCACCACCTCATCGTGACCTAGTCTTAACCCTAAACTAACCTAATTAAGACCTATAACTTGGTCCAATTCCACACCTATGACTAATTACTCCTCATCCGCACCTAAAACCAACTTCATAATGACTTGACCAAGCCCACTACCAATCCCTCGGAAGAAAAGGAGGGAAAGTTGGCTATTTTACCAAAAATAGCCCGCTTTGACCAGACTGATACCGGTTCCTACTCGACCGCCGTCAGTTGCGTAACCGCCATCGGTTCCCTATAAATGACCACTTCCAACCAAAAACAAAGGATCGGATTTTCATTTGATCGAGAGAAGGAGAAATCATCGAAAGAATCCAGATTTTGCTTGGCCGAGCAGAGACAAGTGAAGAAACAAGAAGAGATTGCAGAGAAGGACATCAAGCCCAAGAATGCAACTGAATAACCAAAGCCCAATAACACTCATCTGAGCATCAGAAGAGGAAACTGCATCCAACTTGGGTCCTGTCTTCATCATCACAGTCCTGAAACTTGCATCTACATCAGGGGCAAGTAAGTAGTATGTTATATGTTTCTAAGCTCCATTTTCTTGAGCCTGTTGATTAATAGTAATCATAAGTTTATTCCTAGATCTACTACCCAGCCACTACTACAGTTAACCTTCACCCACACACCCTGATATTGTCCAGAAGGCCATTTTACCACACTCTGAGTCTTCCCTATCCTCCCATCATTCCCCTTAGCCATCCCCCAATCTCAATAACCCCACAATCACCTTGCAACCAATCTCTACCCCAAAGTACCTAGATCACTGAACCTACCGGTGTCGATTATCCTATACCGGCAGCGGTTCTCTAACCATGGTCGGTTACTCAGTGACCGCCATCGGTCACTGTGACTTATACCCCAAAACCCATTTGCTCGCCTATTTGCCACCTAACAACCCCAAATCCAGCCTGGTTTATCCCTATAACTTAACTTGAACGTATCAACGACCAATAACCGAACAAACAACGTGACGCTTTATTATTGATAGTTTAGTTTTCTATTGCTTTGTAACGAGATACCTAAATCATGATTTTACAATAGCTTTCTATATTATCATTTGTGTTAAATCATATTTAAAGGGGAACTGACCACCTTCGAAAGGAAGTTTTTATAATTCCTGGGCCAAAGGCAGATCCCTCATTTGTTTTCTAATTAAAATCTTGTGGTCTTGTATTCTTACTTGCAGGTAGTCCTTCCAAGACAAAAAGGATTTCTTCGCAGTCGATCTGATCTCTCTCTACGGTACTCGCACACCATCTCAACATTCAACAGGTATTCCTCCTAGCCCTAACCCTTATCTGTTTCTTAAAGGAATGATAGGATAGAAGCAAGTCTATTCTGCAAAGCCGAAACATTCCGTGTGAAACATTTTGGCACGCTCGGTGGGACCCATTTTGGGTTTTTGTTTCTCTTGCTTGCTTTCATTTTAGGAAGCATACTTGTTGTTGCTGTTTTTGTTATATTTAGTGAAGAATTTTTCTTGCTTTCCCAGTTTTGCATTAGTGAAAGTCATCTCATTTGCTTCATCAAATATCATTTTCGATTTGGGTTTAAAACACATGCATTACATTCTTGCTTGTTGTTTTCAATCCTAGTGAACATAGACTAAGTAACAGGTCGTACACGTGGGGGTGATTTCCACGGCATTGACAGGAAATTAATCTTACTTTCACTACACAACACATACCTAATCACTTCACAATTAACACAACAGCTCAAAACAATCCCCCCTTTTCCGCGGTATTCCTCCGCCCGATTGAGGTAACCTTATAAGCCAAAACAAAATTGACATTTCCCCTAAGTCTTTTGTTTAGGATTGACATCATTCCACGTCTAAAGGCATAAGCCCATGATAATTAAAATTAACCCTAGGGTTAGTCTCTGGATTTGCGTGTGCATCTTGTTTGTTTTCAGTTCTGTTTTCTCTGTTTATACATTGTCTTCTGTGATTACCTTAGAACAATTTGATAAATATACTAAGCAAATTAGCAGCTTCTTATATTTTCTTATACCAGTCTTATTACACCGACATTGGTTACCTGACCGATGTCGGCTATAGTATAACCGACATCGGTTATCAGACCGATATCGGTTACTGTCTTTTCCAGTTCCTGACAAACCAGCAACCTACCAATTTTACCAGTCTAAGTCTGTTTCTATTCCTGACAGATTGAAACCCTACTGTAAACACCTGTCCATGGTTGTTATCACTCGAAAGCAAGCCGCCGCCATGGTTTCACATGCTTGCTCTATTTCTTTGCCTGAATCACCCCCTTCACATTCTGTGGGGAAATCCTATGGATACCAGTGAGGTTCCTAAAATTCCTGTGGGAGATAAAGAATTTGCCAAATTTCTGGATGCTAATCCTAGCACTGTATAATACTATTTGTCTCATGCCCTTGACTGTACACCCGACGGTCAACTCCTTGTTGGCATGCCTATCAGTATCACTACTCATTTAGCCCCTTCTCCACCTGATAACTCCGCTTTGCCTTCCTTATCCTTAGTCCCGTCGTCTACCTCAGTAGCTTCAGGGGTCCATATGGCACAGATTGGCTTTCCTTTGGTTAATCTTGGGCCCAACATGTCATTACCGCCGACTGCTCCTACCTCATCTCTCTTGCAGACTGTTCCGTTCATGACTTGCTCTCTGCCACCTATCCACATGAGCTTTCCTTCTCAAGCTCTGCCCACCTTTTCATTTCCACACACATATCCGGTAACCTCAACAGCTTATATAGGACATCCCTATTTGGTTGCCTCAACACAGTCGTCCTCCATACCTTATCAACATTTAACCCCACCATTGTCTAGTGGTGGCCCTTTGCCCAATTTTCCTCCGTTTACCACAACCACACCATCATCTCATCCAACTACTGATTTAATTAAATAAATGATGGACAAAATGCAAAACCTAGAGGCTTCTGTTTCAGGAAGTCATAGTGCCTTAACATATGAGCAAGTTTTTCGGGAGCCTATCCACCCTTCAGTCCCCCTTCATTCATATCCTCCTCAATGGGAATTACCAAAATTTACCCATTTTAACAGTAAGGAGGACCCTCAACAACACTTGCGACCATTTAGACATGCCTGCTATCTGATTGCTCACGATGACGCTTTACTACTCCACACCTTTCCCATGTCCTTATCAGGACCCGCTTTGGAGTGGTACAGTGCTTTAACCCAGCTCTCAATCTTCTCTTTTAACTAGCTAGCCCAATATTTCTTGGATCATTTCTCCATTAACATTGCCAAGAAAGTATCTATCACTGACCTCTATGCCATCCGACAATTTGAGGAAGAATCTATCGCAGATTTCATTGGACGATGGGGCGGCCTTATCAACCAACTTATGTATGCCTTACCTCAAACTGAACTTATCGAACTGTTTATGCGGGCCTGCGCTAAGCACATCTCCCCTACCCTCCAAATTCAAACTTTCCGTACATTTGAAGAGGCCTTTACTATGGCTCGAAAATTAGAGATTCGAGCCTTAGAGGAAGAGAAATTGCGGTTGCGTAACAAAAACCCCACCTTCGGAACCCAAGATTCCACCAACAAACCTAACACCACCAATCCTCACCCATCGACCACTTCGAAATCAAAAGGGGCTGTGCACGCGGTGATGGTCAAATCCCAACCACCGTCTAATACCCCACCCAAAACCACATATAAGTATAAAGCAGAGCCCATCAACTACACTCCCTTGGGAGAAACATATGGCGTGATATTGGAAAAATTGCTCAAAGCAGGAGCCATTACCTTACCTCCTGTTAAACCTCATTCTGGGTTTGATTCCAATCACGCCATACCTTCCTGGTACAAAGAAAATGACTTCTGTAACTTCCACCGCATGAAGGGACACAGTCATGAGAACTGCAAGATGTTGAAAAACATAATGTAGGAAATGGTTGATGCAGGGGATATAGCCCTTGATAATCCTAATGCCCCTGCTAACCAAAATTTGAAAATATTCAACAAACCATTCCCGAATCATTCTTCTAACAGTAATCTAAACCAAGATATCTTAGCCGAGGAGAGTGTTCATGAGATCCATGCAGTCTTCGATTCCCAGCCAAAGACCTCTATCGAACAAATTCTCAATCAAGCCTCTTCACTAACGCAGGAAACCGAACCCCCTTCCTCGCCATCAAGACAAACTGAAATCCTTGCCATTCCTTTACCCATCAAGGAATTCACTGCCCAGAGTTCCCTTCTCACAAATGAGCCTTCTTATACCACATCCTTGCAAGACTGTGAGCGGATGTTATCTAATTTATCTATTTCCCAAACGTCTCCTTATACCATTCTTGCTATACAAGAGGAAGGCTTGCCATTTATTTTGTCATCCTTAGACGAGAAACCTCTTGAACCGACATCACCACATTATTTAAACATGACAGATCCTCTCAAACACGCCATCCTACCTATTAGTCCTTCATCACCTAAATCTTTTCAGCAACCGGTTGACCTCTTAACGCCCATTGATACAGTGCCTCATATACCCCTTGTATCACACCCACAGTGGACCGGAATCACAACCCACCTTTCTTCCATACAAAAGTTCCTATTCACACGTGAGGACTGTCATTCCACAGAAGATAGACAGGTTCTATGGGAACGTTTGAGTACGCCATATTCTACTCAAATGTAAATGACCGATCCTGATGCCTCCACCATATACCCAAAGTGTTTACAGAAGCTTAAAATGCCCATGTTCTCATCTTCACCCCCCTCATCTCTACCAAATACCTTGTCCACTTCTATTAACTTAGCCAAATCTTCCCCTACGCTTGGGACCTCACCCATACCTAGTCTAACACACCCACCTAAGTGGCTTGATTTATCTAAAAATAAAGCCGTCCATCCCATTAGGAGACAGACTCAATCTCCTCAATCTATGCCGTTAACACAACTAAAACCCTCATCATCACACCTACCTTCCATATTGGGACCCCATCCCTCTACCTTACATCAATATATCATGCCTCCTGCGTTTTCTTTAAAGTGACCTACGCCTTCTGCACCCATACAGAAATCCAAGGGTATAGCAACACCGTCACCCCGTGTATCCTGTCCACCTATCAACCATAAACAAATTCCATCATCAAAAGATTTGTTTTCGGTCACTCCTATTTCTCCGTGGTTGTTTTCTGATACCACATCATCTGTGGCCTCATCATCCAACCAGCTAAACATAGCCTCTACGTCAAAGAAACCACGGTTAGTTAAAACCCATTACCAAAACTCCTTGGCTAAACCACCCCCCATACAAACCAACCACACCACGTCATCACCAGAATCGACCCAGTCAATAGCCTCATTTTCCTCTGACTTTGACCCACTCAAAGGGTCTTACGCCAAAATCCTTGCTATGTTGGTGGAGAATGCGACCATTTCCCTACCCCCACTTAGACCTTATGATCCATCTAAACCTCGACCTATAGGTTACGATGAGTCTAAAATCTGTGCTTACCACCACACACCAGGACATGACGTAGAGGGATGCAAAGCGTTGAAAACCATACTTCGTCTGTCACCTCTCTCAGATAGAAAAGTTAAGAAAGACAACTTACGAAGAGAGAGACCTTTAGCTTCAATTCCCTCTCCTATACCACCTGTCCCCGCCTCACCAAGATCTATCATTATTACAGCCCCACCTCTCGAAAACCATGACCTATCCCTACCATCTTCCTCCTCTCGTATTCACGAGATCAATATGATTAGTGTTGCTACTCGAGGGCAGAAAAACAATGGGAAAGTGAAAGAAAACACGCCTGCGGCATCTCTTTCTCCGTCCACCATCCCGATTGCACCACCACCTAAAGTGGTTATTCGCGGACCCGCCTATCCCGTCTCTAATGGCATTGCCCATCGAACTATGATCAAACAGCTTCACCAATCGCCTGTAAAAATGACATTATATGATCTCATTTAGACTTCAGAATCTCATCGACAAGCTCTCGTTGAGATCCTTCAAGGGATAGAGGTTTTACCTAATGAAACCTTGCCTGTTACCTCTATTCTAACACCCAATCATGTTGCTTCGCTCACCAAACAATCTATCTCCCCAACCACTTCTGTCTCTGTACAGCAAGCCGCTGCTGTCAGTTTCTCCGAAGATGAAATTATCGACTTTGGTGCCGAAGATCCTGACCCTACTCTTTTCATCTCAGCGTACGTTCAGGATATTCGGGTACGTCGTGTTATGATTGACGGGGGCGCTAGCCTAAACATCATCTCTTCAAAAGCCTTCCAACAAATGAATATCCCTTCTAGTTGCATGTGTGCCAACCCCATCATGTTGCGATCATTCAATGATGCTATTACTTCTACTTTAGGCACCGTGATCCTTAACATTCGTGTAGGACCACGTACTTTACCCAAACTCTTCTATGTCCTTGAGGGAGAGTTCTAATACAACATGTTGTTAGGCCGCCCTTGGATCTGGGCTATGGGATGCGTTCCCTCCACCTTACATAGATGCATAAAATTTGAGTACGAGGGGAAGTCCTACACCGTAAAAGCTGATCCTCCCCCCTTCAAAACTTGCAATATGTTGTATCGCCCTAATGATGTGCTTGTACCAGTCAAGACACCCATTCATCCAACCCAGCCATCCACTTCCGATGCACCTACACCTTCAACTAATGAAACCGCCATTACAAATATTACTTCCTTTCCCGCAGATAACATCCCAACCTCCGACCCCTTAGTAGATGTTTTTCAACACCTTACGCTGGGGGAGTACCGCCTATATAACGTTAGTTCTTTCCATACCCCACAGGAGTACAGACAGTTACATGCACATCCCACCTACGACCGTCGCGTGGGGGAGGTAATCTCTTACGGACCACCCCATTGCCGCACCAACCTAACGTATGGGGGTGTTGACGCATCCTCCATTACCCCTGAACCTCCTCTTGGTGTGGTTCCCTTCCAATCCAATTTTCAATATTTGACAAATCGTCGTTTCGCCCTCACCTTCTTGACTCGCTGTGCTTGGAAAGGCTTTGGTTTTGGTCTTTACGAACAAGGCCGACATACACTCATTCCCGTGACTACACGCAAACACAATGATCGCAGTGGTCTCGGTTTTCCTGAAACATCTACACAGGAGACACCTCGTGTCAGCTGTATCCTGGAAGAAGACGACGTCACCCCTACCAAACCATCATCACCCACTTTGCCATCATCACCCACAGAGTCGATAGACCCTGAATCTATCCCTCCTAACTTTTTTTTTTCATAAATGCTATCTTCATAGGTCCTCTCACTTATCAACGCGATAATGAGGATCCATCTTCTCTTCCCCTTCTGTATCCAGACATGATCGAAGAGGATTCGCCTTCGATTAATGTTGTTGAGTGCCAGGATGACGACTCCATCCTCACTTACCTTGGGGCGGACGACTCCTATATTCAACGTGCCTTACCGTCTGAAACTCAAACCATGTTGAATGAGTCGACTATAGAAATCAACATCCACACGGAGGAGGATCCTCACATTGTGAAGATCGGACAATCCCTTAACACATCAGAACAAGCCGCCTTTACTACCTTTCTCCGTACCCGCAACCAAGCTTTCGCTTGGTCCTACGCTGACATGCCAGGAATTGATCCTACCATTGCTGTCCATAACATCACCCTAAACCCCGATTCCAAACCAGTCAAACAAAAACTGAGAAAGATGCATCCACGCATCGCCCTCTTGGTCAAAGAAGAGCTTCAACGACTTCTTTCTGTTTCCTTCATCTTGCCTATTGACTATCCTCAATGGATTTCTAACATCGTACCTGTCACTAAAGTGACGGGGGGACTTCGGATATGCACAGATTTCTGAGACCTTAACCTCGCTTGCCCCAAGGATGACTTCCCCCTCCCAAGTATTGATCAACTTGTTGATCTCACTGCGGGCCATGAAATGCTTTCTCTCATGGATGGTTTTTCGGGATACAATCAAATTTTGGTAGCCCCGGCCGATCAACATAAAACTACTTTCATAACTCCTTGGGGAACCTTCTGTTATCGTGTCATGCCATTTGGCCTTAAGAATGCTGGTGCTACCTATCAGCGGGCTATGACTTACATTTTTCATGACATTATGCACACTATCCTTGAGGATTATGTCGATGATCTTCTTGGCAAATCTAAACATCGCAGTGAACATCTCGATGTTTTAACCATTATTTTCGATCGCCTGTTGCAATATTCAGTCCGGCTTCAACCAAAGAAATGTGTCTTTGGTGTTCTTTCGGGAAAACTTCTTGGCTTTATCGTCTCTTTGCGTGGCATTGAGGTCGATCCATCTAAAGTCAAAGCTATCCTAGAAATGCCCCCACCCAAAAACCTCAAACAATTGCGTAGTTTGCAGGGTAAACTTCAATCCATCCGGTGTTTCATCTCCCAACTCTCGGATCGATGTCACCCTTTTCATCACCTTCTTAAAAAGGACATTGCCTTTCAATGGAGTGAAGAGTGTCACCAAGCCTTTGAAGCTCTCAAATCCTATCTCTTGCAACCACCCGTGCTTATTCCACCTCAGGATGATCGTCCTTTCTACCTTTACCTTTCTGCCACTGACCATGCTATAGGAGCTATGCTCGCACATCGGGACTCGGCACGTCGAGAACAAGCCATTTATTATATAAGTCATACTCTCGTGGATTACGAGACTAGGTATACACATGTAGAAAAATTGTGCCTAGCCCTATCATTCGTAGCCACCAAACTCCGACATTACCTCCTGAATCACAAAACCTTTGTCATCACCAACACGGACCCCATTCATTATATGTATGCCAAACCACATCTAAACCAACGCATCGCCCGATGGCTTATGCTCCTCGCCGACCTCGACCTTGAGTTTGTACAACAGAAGTCAATCAAAGGACAAACTATTGCAGACCAACTTGCGGAGGCCCCTTTACCTGGGGAACAATTCACCAATTTTAATTTCCCTGACGAACTCATCGCCACTCTTTCACTCAGGGAAGAGTCATATCAAATGACCCTCTTCTTCGATGGATCTAAATGCCAGCGCGGCGGAGGAGCCGGCGTTGTTCTCATCCCTCTTGACGCTGAACCTATGCCTCTTTCATTCTGGCTTGATTTCCCCTGCACTAATAATACAGCGGAATACGAGGCCCTTGTTTTGGGTCTCCAGGTTGCGTTACACTTAGGTGTCAAATCTATTAACATTTTTGGCGACTCTCAATTGGTAGTCAATCAAGTTATGGGCATCTACCAATGTAAGAATGAGGAACTTCAAAAGTACAAACATTACGTGGATTCACTTTTGACCTCATTTACTCATTATTCTATCCAGACCATTCCCCGCTCCACTAACAAATTTGCGGATACTATGGCTTGCTTAGCCTCGCAAATTCCTGCCGCACCAACTGACTCTGACATATTCATCTTGGTCCAACAACTTTTTGCCCCATCCTACTCAGCCCCGGTAGTTTGTATGATAAATACTGTGTCTACTAATTCGCAGGATACCTGGTACCACCAATTTCACGACTACCTTACAACCTCTGTTCTCCCACCTGACCTTTCTAGTAACGGCAAACGTGCTTTTCTTAAAAGTGTTTCTCGTTATGTTGTCATGGGGGGACTCCTCTATAAACGTGGCTTTGATGGCATCCTCCTTCGCTGTCTAACCGGCGCGGAGGTCACCTATACCATCCAACAAGTCCATGATGGGATTTGTGGTGGACATTTTAGTGGCCTTGCCATGGCTAAACGAATCCTTCACCTAGGTTATTATTGGCCTACTCTTAACAACGACTGCTACGAATATGTTAAGCGTTGTGTTATGTGTCAACAACATGCCAACCTTCAACATACTCCTAGCCATCCGCTACAGGTCGCACGAGATCTTTGGCCTTTCTCACAATGGGGTTTAGACCTTATTGGTGAGATTCACCCGACCTCTTCACAACGTCACCGTTGGATAATCACAGCAACCGAATATTACACAAAATGGGTGGAGGCCATTCCACTCATTTCAATCAAAAAAGAAAAAATTGTCGAATTCATTAACCATCACATTATCTGTCGTTTTGGTATTCCTCATCGCCTAATAACAGATAATGGTAAATATTTTAAAAATAAGTTGTTACAAGACCTTTGTGACAACTTTGGTATCAAAATTAGTTTCTCATCGCCTTACTATCCGCAGGCCAATGGTCAGGCTGAATCTTCTAATAAAACCCTAACCAAAATCCTCATGAAAGTTGTCAATGAGTCCGGAAGAAACTGGCATGATCACATTCCCTTTGCCCTTTGGGCTTATCGTACTAGCATTCGTACCTCCACTAATGCCACACCATTTTCTTTGGTATATGGTACCGAGGCTGTCTTGCCTCTCGAAGTACAAATACCCTCCCTCAGAATATCTCTTCAGGATATTCTCACCAACGATGATTTCCGCCAAGAGCGGTTAGCCCAATTAGAGCTTCTTGACGAGCGTCGTCTTACGGCTCTTGATCACCTTCAAATCTACCAAAAACGCATCAAGCGTGCTTATGATAAACGGCTTCATGAGCATACTTTTAAGGTTGGCGATCTTGTCCTCAAAGAGAATCAACATGTAACCAAACTAGAAAAGAGTAAACGTGGAAAATTTGCTCCTAATTGGATTGGGCCTTACATTATCACTCACACTTATGGATCAGGCACTTATCGTTTAGCTTCACTTAATGGTAAACCTGAGCCTGAGCCCCTTAATGCCTTGCATCTTCGACCATTCTACTATTGAAATTAGTGTTATATCACTGCTTATCTACCTTACGCTCGTCCCTTGAGCTCATTTACCACCGCATACACTTTGTTTCTTATATCTCAAAATCCAATCAAGCTCACATGGTTTGATTATCACCTCCCCTTAAAAGATGCCTTCCCCTTTTTAGTCTAGTCCATGACTTCAAAGTATCAAAATGACACATTCTTAATTACACACTTATGGGATTTTCTTGAGTCAAACTTCTTACAAAAAACTAGATGCTTCATGCCCAACAGGACATCTAGACCTCTAACTTATACAATAGACTACTCCCTTGAAGGACAGCTATATGCCAAACTATTGCTCTTATTATATATAGACTGCTCCCCCGAAGGACAACTATACATAAACACTGCATCTGCTACTATAAATAGACTGCTCCCTTGAAGGACAGCTATACACAGTCAGCCTTATCAGAAGCTTCTCGCATTGATCAGCTTCGTGAAGACCTCAAGAACAACAAAATACATATCCCATGTAGACTTCCCGCATCGATCAGTCTATATCCAGAAAAATAAAAATACAAGCAATACTTCAAAGCACTTTTGAGTCATGGACTTGTCTATTTAGATTTGGTTTTCTTTTGTCAGAATCTTCATCTTATAATAAATTCTCTGCACCCTCGCCCACATCAACCACCTCACCTCACCATTTGTCAACACAACAAAACTCAAGGGACGTGACGTATATCCGATATATTGTGATTATACCACTCTTTTCACCTATCGACTTCTCGCCTATGCAAGGTACCTAGGGATTCAAGCTCATCCTACATTAATATGTGGTTTGTTTAGCTCTTCTCAATTACGGGACACTCTTGCCTCTTTTGCTCAGCTCTAGGATTGTGTGTTGACCTTAATCAGGACATGATTCCCTACTACTTGGGTATGCTATCTTTCGCTTCACCCATACCTACACCAACAACATTACCCTACCTACACCAACAACATTACCCTACCAACATCAAATTTTTACTAACCAACAAAATTGCCTAACCACAACCAAATTGCCTGAATTCACCTCTCCCTGCTCCTAAGGGAGAACTACATCGGTCTGAGGCCCCTCCTTGCTTTGTGCAATGGGCTATGTAGGCAGCACTTAGGAGACATGGAGTCTCCCAAGGTTAGCTCGACCATCCCCTACCATACCTTATCATGTGTTGTCAATATAAATATTTTTTGTGTATTTCTATTTGCCAACATTCATCTTTATCCTTTTTCAAAACAAACAAAAACAACATTTAAAACACAATCATTCTTATTATTATCATCACTCAAAAAGACATACATATTTAGTTTTATTTTAGATGTTAACCAAATACATCTTCTCTATCATCGACTCGCAGGTCGGCATCCTTATTTATTCTAATATTCCTATAAAATCCACTTAGACTCTTGCACCTCCTCCCGAATCAGGTGGTGATCGTGATCGTCGATGCCTCTCAGCTGGCCTCTCCATCCTCAAAGGTGCCACTGCCATTGGTTCCTCCCATTGATCCGCCAACATCTCCTGTAACATACGAATACGTCCTCTCGCGTGGAGGAATCTTGCCTCCAGTCTCTCCACTCGTAGCTGTGAAGCCTCTAACATTCCCATTGTCTCATTCACCTGTGTTTGAAGCTGGCGAGCCAAATCCTGCAGACGATCTCTCTCCGCTGTAATCACAGCTATGTCAGGGCACTCACGTGCACCTCGCAGCTCTGCTACCCACCATACTCTATAGGCCTCCATCGTTCCCGCATCCATAACCCTACGATCGGCTGCTATCTCTTCTGGCCCTTCTGGAGGTGTCGGCCGGGGAGGTGAGAATGCTGCCTCGGCGTCGATCCTCATGTATGGTCTATATGTCATAGGAATATCCTGAACAAACCCAAATTGTCGCCGCACGCGATCTAGAGGAATCCTCTCGTACTCGCCCGGCCTATGCCCTGCGATCCACCTCAATCGCTCTACACCCCTCAACTCCTCAGCTATGTGCTCTGTCACCATATAGTTTCCGTACGGCCTCCAACAAATATCCGCAACAGTCACCATTTCCCATACCTGTCTATAATACTCGATGTCATCTATCACGGCCTGGGATCTCGCTTCTTGTTCTGTCTGGACCCATCGTCTGAATCCCAACCTTTGCACTCCTGTCTCTCCCGACTCAATGGGTCGGCCTATTGGACGTACACAAACAATATGCTCATAGGCCCAACAATGTAATAAGTACGAACAATCCAGTGTCGTCCTGTGTTTTCGCTTGCATGCCCATAAACCCCTATATAACTCTGCCAGATAGGCGGGTGCCCATGCAAATGTCACGCTCATTTCTATCATTTCCCAAATAACACTCATCAATGCTTTGGGAAATCTTCCACCTTCCGCCCTCGGCAATGCATAATACCCCACTGCTATCATTAATAGCACGGCCAACCTTGTTTCCTCAGGATGTGTTGCATACATTGTACCATACGTAAATGATAAACCTCGCTGTGTCAAATCTCGTGCAGCTGACCCAAATACTGCTGTTATCGCTGCCCGCCCCGCGCTGGGCAACGCCTGATACACTGTTTTTCCTATCATTGGGAGTCTCAAAATACGGAACACATCTTCCAAAGTCACTGTCATCTCCCCTGTTGGTAGATAGAAGGTATTCTTTTCTGGATTCCATCTCTCAATCAACGCCTGCAACATAGCATGGTTACGCGTGATTCTTGAATAATAGCGGATTCCACTTAACCCCAACCGATTTATCAAAGCCCATTCAGCTGGTGTTACATCCGCTCGGATTCGTGACAACAACGCTGGCACAGTATCATTCATCCTTAACCTTGCTTCTGCCTGCATACATCAAAACGACACATAATTACTCAAAAGAACAAATCTCTACGGGTTTTTTCTCAAAATCTGGAAACCCTTACAGTAACCGATAGCGGTTATGCATAACCGATACCGGTTGGCTAACCGATACCGGTTACTTATAAACGATACCGGTCACTGTCAAAATATACCTACCCTGCTTCAACCATACACCTTCGATATTTATGAAGCCCGTTTACTCCTATTTCTACCTAAAAACATACAGGCCCACCCTGTTTACCTGCCCCGTAGCACTCATACCATCCCCAACCCTTGCTATCACGTTTTCTTTCTCATATCTAACCACTTACACTTCTCTCATCCTATTCACAAAACATGCAAAAATCAAATTACAACCAAACCGTTTACCTCTTGGGTTGCAGCAGCTTGAGGTGGCACTCGTCTTCCCTCTCGTCCCTGCCTGCTGGATGCTTCTCCTTGTTCTGCCATGATCACCACCCTTTTCAAATTTGCCTTTCTGCCTTCTGAATCTCAGATCACATTCACTTTCCCTGTCTCTTTTCTCCTTCTCACTCAAATCTCTCATGCAATTCCCTGTCTCAGTCGTCAAAAAGCGTCGCGTTCGCGTATTTAACTTCTTGCATGGCTCTAAAAATAAGAACTTAAGTTGCCAACCCAGCAGTTCTATTTTTAGGAAAACAATTCTTGCATAACCGATATCGGTTACTTAACCGATACCGGTCATATATCTACCGACATCGGTTACATAACCGATATCGGTCAAGTTACCCCTTGTTGCTTAAACCTAAGTCGTCTCTTCATTTTTGGAAATTTTTGTGGCGCCCGTCCCTTTTTCCTGCATGAACAACACCATTATCCATATTTTTCATTAAATCCACATCTCATTACAATTTCATTAACATCATTTCTCTATATTACAAAACAAACAAGCCATCAATAACCAATATCAAAAACCATTACTCTATACACCATTTGGATCCAAATCAACAGCTACAACCATTTAATATTCACACACCAGCGACCAAACATACAACATTTCATAATATAACATGTCAATTAAACTCATCATTTATATCTATATACATCCCATCAACAAAAGACATCAACATCATTCATATATAACACCATGTCAATCAAACTCATCATATATCACATATCACAAACCATCGACAAAACATTTAACGCTTTTTACGCACAGCATGTGGGTCAAAACATCATATCTATATATATACAAAGTTTCAAAAATACAATGTGCCCTGCATCGGGGCCTCCGTAATCTCATAATATAACAAAGCCGGCACGCAGGCCGCAATAACCGTCAATAAACTCAACTCGGCTCGCAGGCCGGTCTCTCATATCAAAAACATACTCGGCTCGCAGGCCGGTATCAACTGTACAACCCGTACTCGGCTCGCAGGCCGGTATAATAAATAAATGAATGAATAAATGAATAAATAGGCACGCAGGCCTCTATCAACACAACCGGTTCGCAGACCGGTGCCCATGTCCAATATACAAAATGTGCAGGGACCCCTCAGCTCTCTCCACCTCCCTCTGCCTGTCTGCCTGCTGGTCCCTGTCCTACCTCTCGCCTCCTGCCTGTGACGGACCCACCAGCTGTGGCTGCACCTCCCTGAGACCTCTGGCTCCGAGAGGTCTCTGCTCTATGTGCCGCATAGGGCTGATAATCAGCCCCGGTACCATCAAGAATATCCTGATAGTATCGGGCCTCCGCTCTAGCCTCCATGTAACGCTCTCGAGCCACCGTAGGTGCTGGGGCTGGTCCCCTGACACCTACTACCAGTGCCCCCTGTGCCTGTGCTGGTGCCGCTGGTGGTGCCTGTGGCTGTGGTGGTACCTGTACCTGTGCCTGGGGCTGTGGCTGTGCCGCTGCTGGTGGTGGTACCTGTACCTGTGCCTGGGGCTGTGGCTGTGCCGCTGCTGGTGGTGGTGCCTGTGCCTGTACCTGAGCCTGGGCTAGCTGCCCCTGTAAAACACCTATCTGTGCCTGTGCAAAAGCAAGCTGCCCCTGTAATAACTGTACCTGGCCCCTGAGCTGATCTCGCTCTGCTGTCACCGCTGCCAAGTCTGGCTGTGCAGGCTGTGCTATCCTCGCTGCTCTCTGACCAGCCCACCAAACCATATATGCTCCCGTATAACCAGCATCATCTACAGTGTCATCTGCTGGCCTCTCAGCAACCCAATCTGGGTCCAAGGGCTGTGGTGCAGGCAGTGGAGCCTCTACATCATCCCTCCGGTACTGAGGGAAGGGAGGTGGCTCGTCCTGTCGCAGCCCCATCTGCCTGCGTACCCTCTCTAGGGGTATCCTCTCATACTCTCCCGGCCTCCGTCCTGCTATCCAGAAAGTGTACTGGATCAAGCGCAACTGTAATCGGGCTCCTCTGCGTGGGTGATGACCTCTGTAAGGTCTCCATACGATATCTGCCGCTGTCAGGCCCTCTAATAAATGCCTGTAATAAGCGACGTCCCACCCTGCAAGCACTGCTCGTGGCTGGCCCACGACCCCCAACCACCTCTGAAAGCCGTATCTATATATGACCTGTGGCCCTGGCTGCTGGGGCAGCCCTACTGGTCTAAGGCATATGATGTGCTCATATGCCCAACAATGCAGCAAAAACGTCGAACAAATCCCGAATCGCCTCATCCGGCGATAGCCCCACAGCTCTCGATACAACTGTACCAGGTATACTGGTGCCCAAGCATAACAGGTGTGCTCCTCCACCATCTCGTGTAGAACCCCCATCAGCGCCCGTGGAAAGCGGCCTCCCTCTGAGTCCGGGAGGGCAAAGCAGGTGATCCCGATCATCATCAACATGGCAAGCCGTGTCTCATGGCGATGCGCACGGTACATATCCCCATACCCGATGCTCGCGCTGTGATACGTCAATAGCGCGGCTGCATCCCCGAAAACCTGTAGGATGCTGTCCATGGCAGTCTCTGCGTCCACCTGAAAGACTGCCTCTCCCTCAATCGGCAGTCGAAGGATATGATACACATCCTCCAATGTGATAGTCATCTCCCCAGTCGGGAGATGGAACACATTGGTCGCCGGATCCCATCTCTCGATGAGGGCGACCATCAAACTATGATCCCTATCGATCGCTCTGTACCGCTGGACTCTGCCGAGTCCCACCTCGCGCATGATACCCCAGTGTGCTGCGGATACGTGTGGCCGCATCCGTACCAACAGCGGGGGCATCCTGTCCCGCATCGTCAGCTGCTGACGTGCCTACAAAACCAACCCACAGTATTAGCCCTACTCTTTATCACAACATCTACTTATACCCTCTATACCCCTTTTTTTTTTATCCCCCCGACCACAACCCGACTCCATACCACACGTCTACGCCCATCTATCTTCCCCTAAAAACTTCTACGCTATTCCCCCTCCCTCTTCACACCCAAACAAACAACCCACACAACTCAAATGACCCAAACCCAAACCATACTCAAAAACTTACCCTACACCATGCCCAAACCATGCCCAAATACCCAAACCACATCCACAAACTCAAAAACAAAATCACAACCCACACCAACAAATTGAAATAAACCTAAGTCAGGACCGCACCTATACTGAAACACCCAAACAATACCACAACACCCCCACCCCAACCCAAACCATACCCAAATCACTACCAAAAACTCAAAAACAACAACATAACCTAAACCAACAAAAATAGCTAAAAATCACTAAGAACCGGTAGCGGTCACCCATAACCGACCGCGGTCCCCTTCCCACCGACGCCGGTCCACGACCGACCGACGCCGGTCCAACACAAAACACCCTGCCCCTGAAATTTTGCGACCGATGCCGGTCGCTTAGCGACCGACATCGGTCGCTGTAACTTCCCGGAGCCGAACCCCGCGCGGCCCCCCCCACCTACATTTTTTCATTTTTTTACCAATTTACCCACCCAAATACCCTAAAAACCTACCCACCCAGCCGCCTTGGCTTATTTCACCTATCTACCCTCTCTCTTTTTCAAATCATTTCCATTTTCTAATTATTTCCTAAAAAATGTACATTCCTACCCAAACCCCAAATATAGCATAATGCAATAAAATACACACAATGAGGGGTTTCGAACCTACCCGTACGACGACACGTCGTCGTGGAGGGATGGGTGGTGGTGGTCCAGCTGGTCCAGCCCCTCCTGCTCCTCCTGGTTGTGCCATGGCTCCAAATGTCCTCTTCTGGGTCCTCCACCAATCAACTGCTGCCTCCTCCTCACTCGGGCCCACTAACAACTACCTCCTCCAGTCAAATAGCGCCACCTCACGCAACTAATGCTCCAATCTTAACTCTCCACGTCAGACAACTCAAATTGATTTCCAAATTGCAAAAGTGACAATGACAGGCCGTATTTTTCTTTTTATAGGTTTTTCACCCATAACCGATATCGGTTTTATTGTGCCCTAAGGAACCGGTATCGGTACCATAACCGATATCGGTCATATAGAATCGACATCGGTTTTATTCCAAATTTCCCCCAATTTCTGCCCTTATTTACTATTTGCCCTTTTTCACCCACATCGCCTATATCAACCTTTGCTGCAAACATTCTAACCATTTGGCCCGACCCACGGCCGCAACCCAACAACTTGGCCCGACCCAAGGCCTCACCCTAACCATTTGGCCTGACCCACCCACCCATTTGGCCCGACCCAAGGCCTCAACCTACCCATTTGGCCCGACCCAAGGCCTCAACCTACCCATTTGGCCCGACCCAAGGCCGCAACCCAACCATTTGGCCCGACCCAAGGCCGCAACCAAACCATTTGGCCCGACCCAAGGCCCAAGGCCGCCGCAACCAAACCTATTTGGCCCGACCCAAGGCCGCAACCCAACCATTTGGCCCGACCCAAGGCCGCAACCAAACCATCCGGCCCGACCCAAGGCCTCACCCCAACCATTTGGCCCGACCCAAGGCCGCAACCCAACAACTTGGCCCGACCCAAGGCCTCACCCCAACCATTTGGCCCGACCCACGGCCGCAACCCAACAACTTGGCCCGACCCACGGCCCTCACTCATCAATTAGCCCGACCCAAGGCCGTACCACTTAACTACTTCGCCCAACATCAACAACATACACTTTTATCCACCCAGTAGCCTTTTGTTCAATCCAGCGCACCTGTTCGTGTTTTAGCATGATTAGGGTCCTTGACTTGATCTGTCGACCAACTTTGCCTAAGACCTAGACCGTGACGTTTATCTCAACCAAACCAACCATTTGGTACTGCCGAACATGCCTAAACGTTCCTGTACCTTACCTGTTATATACCCTGGAGCTACTTCCTATGCCTTGGATACCAGGATTATATCACCCTTGTTTGGATAAACTATCGACCTTTGCCTATGCATTGCTGGTTTGCTCGTCAAATCATGTACCCTAGTCGCACTATTGCATTTTAACGTGCGTCTGCTTCCTTGGACCTACCCCACCATCTCACCCTCATCTCAACACCATTTACCCTTTATCAACCCTATCCCTGATTTCACGCTACCTCAATCTGTGATAGATTTGAGGGGGATTACCTATACCCTTAACAGGAGTAACCACTTCTTATTATTGTCCGTGCAGCTTTACAAAACAAACTACACGACAATAAGGGGCTAATGTAGACACCAAATTTGTGTCTTACGACCCCTTGTGACCCGCATCGCATTTCGCAACCTAACCTCACCACCTAAACCTTACACAATTATTTATTAATTACCTTATAATTAATAAATCCACATCACCATACCTGCCACCTCATGTCGCCACCTCATCATGACCTAGTCTTAACCCTAAACTAACCTAATTAAGACCTATAACTTGGTCCAATTCCACACCTATGACTAATTACTCCTCATCCGCACCTAAAACCAACTTCATAATGACTTGACCAAGCCCGCTACCAATCCCTTGGAAGAAAAGGAGGGAAAGCTGGCTATTTTACCAAAAATAGCCCGCTTTGACCGACCGATACCGGTTCCTACTCGACCGCCGTCGGTTGCGTAACCGCCATCGGTTCCCTGTAAATGACCACTTCCAACCAATATCAAGGGATCAGATTTTCATTTGATCGGGAGAAGGAGAAATCATCGAGGGAATCCAGATTTTGCTTGGCCGAGCAGAGACAAGTGAAGAAACAAGAAGAGATTACAGAGAAGGACATCAAGCCCAAGACTGCAACTGAATAACCAGAGCCCAGTAACACTCATCCGAGCATCAGAAGAGGAAACTGCATCCAACTTGGGTCCTGTCTTCATCATCACAGTCCTGAAACTTGCATCTACATCAGGGGCAAGTAAGTAGTATGTTATATGTTTCTAAGCACCATTTTCTTGAGCCTGTTGATTAATAGTAATCATAAGTTTATTCCTAGATCTACTACCAGCCACTACTGCAGTTAACCTTCACCCACACACCCTGATATTGCCCAGAAGGCCATTTTACCACACTCTGAGTCTTCCCTATCCTCCCATCATTCCCCTCAGCCATCCCCCAATCTCAATAACCCCACAATCACCTTGCAACCAATCTCTACCCAGAAGCACCTAGATCACTGACCCTACCGGTGTCGATTATCCTATACCGGCAGCGGTTCTCTAACCGTGGTCGGTTACCCAGTGACCGCCATCGGTCACTGTGACTTATACCCCAAAACCCTTTTGCTCACCTATTTGCCACCTAATAACCCCAAATCCAGCCTGGTTTATCCCTATAACTCAACCTGAACGTATCAACGACCAGTAATCGAACAAACAACGTGACGCTTTATTATTGATAGTTTAGTTTCTATTGCTTTGTAACGAGATACCTAAATCGTGATTTTGCAATAGCTTTCTATATTATCATTTGTGTTAAATCGTATTAAAAGGGGAACTGACCACCTTCGAAAGGAAGTTTTTATATTTCCTGGGCCTAAGGCAGATCCCTCATTTGTTGTCTAATTAAAATCTTGTGGTCTTGTATTCTTACTTGCAGGTAGTCCTTCCAAGACAAAAAGGAGTTCTTCGCAGTCGATCTGATCTCTCTCTACGGTACGCGCACACCATCTCAACATTCAACAGGTATTCCTCCTAGCCCTAACCCTTATCTGTTTCTCAAAGGAATGATAGGATAGAAGCAAGTCTATTCTTTGAGTTTGCACTGTTTCACCTTATTATGAGTACAATGTTGAAGTGTTAACTAGGTCAGCTATCCCATCAAGCATTGACAAGTGTTTAATGATGATGCTCAAGTGCAAAGGTTCTTACAAAATCAAGGTGAGTTTGTAGATCAGAATATTGATTGGGAACCAATGGTGTGTGTGACTGAAGAAAGAGATACCTATTTTCGAAAAGATATTATCCAATTGAAAACTAACACCATTCCTAGAGGTCTTGTTGCCCTTGAGTCAAATTTTAGCAATGTTGATTGCATCATCAATAGAAACATATATGCCTCAAGGGATGTGGAATAACATGACTTGGGAAAAAAGGAAGAACCAAAAAAAATTTTGCTGGGCAGCAGTTTAAACAAGGAAGAAAAATAGTCCTATCTTCAATTGTTGAAACAATATCAAGACTGCCTTGCCTGGTAATATTTAGAGCTGAAAGCATATAGAGAAGACTTATTTCAGCATGAGATCCCTCTTGAGAAAAATTTCAAACCATTCAGATAGAATCAAAGGCCAATTAATCCACTCCTCTCCATGAAAATGCAAGATGAATTGAAAAAACTCAAGGAGGAAGGGATCATTCAGCCCACAAGGTATTCATCTTGGGTTGCAAACCTTGTGCCAGTTAGAAAGAAGAGTGGAGGTATCAGAATTTTTGTAGACTTCATAAATTTGAATAGAGCTTCATTGAAAGACAATTATCCTTTGCCAAAAATGGAGAACATGCTATAGTTAGTGCCTGGATCTGAATTTTTGTCCACCTTGGATGGTTTCTCTGGCTACAATCAGGTTGTTGTCAAGGAGTCAGAAAGATTTAAAACTACCTTTACCACTCCTTGGGGAACATATGTTTATGTGAGAATTCCTTTTGGTCTCATGAATGTTGGAGCTACCTTCTAAAGAGCAATGGATGTTGCTTTTTCTGGTTATATAAATGACTTCATTACAGTTTATTAGGATGATGTGACTATATTTTCAAGGAGCAGAAAAGATCACTTGTAGCATTTGGAAAGGATGTTGATCAGATGTAGAGAATTTGGAATCTCTCTTCAATCCAAAGAAGTGTCACTTTGGGGTGCAAAAGGCCAAGCTATTTGGAACATATTTTTTCTAAAGGCTGGTATCATGATTGATCCTGGAGAGAGTAGAAGCAATCAGTAGGGTGCCAATTCCAATAACAAAGAAGGGCATTCAATCTTTCTTTGGGAAAATCAATTTCATTAGAAGGTTTGTGTCCAATTTTTCTAAGTTGACTCTTCCTATCACATACATGTTAAAGAAATATCAAGTTATCAAATGAGAGGAGGCTTCTATTCAGGATTTTGAAGGAATTAAGGAAGCACTTAAACATACACCTGTCTTGGCAGCTCCGAATTACAATAAGCCTTTTTAAATATTCTCCTTTGCTTCTAAAAATACTATTGCATCTGTTTTGCTCCAAAAGGATGAAGATGGTACTGAGAGGCCTATTTCCTTCTTTATTAAGGTTTTACAAGCTGCTGAGTTAAAATATACAATCATGGAAAAACAATCATTTGCCTTAGTGAAAGCAACAAAGGTTTTCAAGCCTTATATTTTATGTTCAAAATTTGTTGCTTATGTTCCCCACACCATGGTAAAATACATCTTATCAGAGATGGAGATCTCAATTAAAATATGTAGATGGGTGAACAAACTGCATAGGAGTATGATATGGACATCCAAACCACAAAGTTGGTAAGAGGTTTGGGTCTTGCTAAGTTCATGGCTGAGAGTAACTTACAGACTGTGGAAGTGAATGAAGTAGAGAAAGAAAGGGCATATGTTCTTGGGAAATTGGTAAGTTTTGAGTGGTAAAATGATATAATATTTTACCTCAGACACCTATGTTGTCCTTATCATTTAAATAAAAATTAGAAAAGAGCCCTCAAGATGGCTTCTCAAAAATACATCATCATTGACTTTGGGCTGGCTTGGAAGAATCCTGAAGGTGTCCTCTTGAAATGCATAACTAAAGATTAAGCTCCCAAGATAGTTGTTGATTTCCATGGGGGAGTTTGTGGAGGACACTTTGTTGGAAGAGTAACAGTGTTTTCCTCTCAAAATTTCCCCTCTTTCGAAAGTCAAAAAATTGAAAATTTTGAGTTAACACCTTTTTATGATGTTCTAGTGAAGAGAAAAGTTGAGGAGTTAGGGAAAATTCACATTTTTTGAGTCATTTTAGTGATTGGCGGGTCTGTCAGACATTTTTGTCCCATATGTCCCAAGTTCCGATGGCCCCTCTAGTTCCCCGATCGTTCTGCTTTCCCCCAAAAATCTGTTTAATTTGTCAGGCATGTCAGAACTTTTTGTTCCAAATGTTCTAAGTTCACCTCGGGCTCTCTGTTCCCCGATCACCAGCATTGGCCGCATCAGGCCCTTTACTTACTTTGGTCTTATCTGTCCCAAAATCATTTGTGCATTTTGTCCCCACTTTGCCCACATCGCCCGCGTCGGCCGAATCACATCTTCACGTCCCTCATGTCCCTCACGTTTCTAAGTTCCTGAGACTACCCGTGCTCTTTTGGTCCACATTACCCGCATCGTCCACATCAGCCAGATCACGTTTTTGCATGTCCCTCATGTCCCAAATGTACCAAAGACCATTCTGAGCTAGTTTTTTTCCGCTCTTCCCGATGCTCACCTTTTTGAGTCGATGCATATGAATTTAATGCACATTTATAACCTTCTCTCTCCTAAAACAGCTATTTAATGGGACTACCCTCTACACATTTTTTCACACTGCTTACTTACGTTGCCATTCACTCAAATCTTTGTAATCTCAGACCATCTGCTCATGTTCCCTTTCCCCTTGCATTTTTTATTGTGGATTTAGGATATGAAGTCTATTTCTTCTGTAACACTGTCAACATGAAGATCAAGTTTTAGGGCTAGGAGCATGTTTCACCGCTCGGGTCTTCTGTTCCCGATATTAGGGATAGTGAGGTTTGTCACCTAGATTTCAATGATTTCTAGAGCAGGTTGACCGACCCAAACCCCTCTCCCATGGTGAAAATGATCAATGATAGAAAACTTGCATTTGCTGCGGATTTCCTGATCTCGAGTACAGTGTGTCTGACACTGTACTCACCTGCAGAGCTCACTTCAACCCTGACACGAGTGAATTGTCTAATGTGCACGGGGATTTGATCACCAAACTAGATGTTGTTGCCACTGTTGCTGCTCTACGGATCCCCAGAAATTGAAAACTCTATGGTTATCTCTCAAACTCAAGCACAGACTCTCTTCGAGCAAGACAGTGATAAATACAAAGTAAGGATAGCAAAGTCATGGTTGAAGAACCCTAAAAAAAGGCGCATCTCGACTTTCTAAAGCTCTGTTTAGGGCTGATTTTAATGAAGAGCTATCTGATTTCATCATCTTGTTGGCTTGTGTAATGGGCTTACCCTCTACTAGTGAGTTTCACTTTTGGATGTGCCCACTCATCAACATCATTTGTGAAGGTACCCAGAACATCAATTGGGCAGAAGATCATTTGCATGAATTTTATAGAACAGTTGTCCAATGTGTAAGAAACCAAGAAGTTCTATATGACTTCTTATCTTATGTATACCCTAGCAGCATCTCGACAATGGTTTTGTTTCACATACATCGAGGGTCAAAAGTTTGATCCCATTTATGCATACTTCCCTCAATTCACCCTTGAAACCAGACAATCTTAACTTTAGGAGGGTGAATGATGCTTTTGACCATGTACATTGTGAGGCTTCTAGAAAGCCATACTGCTAGAAGATTTTCTTGATGAAGCCATGAACCTGATAGCAAAGTATGGATCTTTCTTCATTCAATTCAGAAGGTTTTCATATATCAAGTTAGCTGGTTATGAGAACACACCTCTCAAACTCCCTATGTTTTGTAATGATAAGATGGCTTTGATTAAAGTATGCAGGCAATTGGATAAGTTACATAGGACCTGCCGGGACAAGAAAATCTCTGGGTTGTAATTTCCCCATATCCTTGGGTAACTATACATGTAAAACAACTTTGGATTCTCATAACATAGAAAGGGCCCTTACTCCCATCACTGTTCACTTCTTCAGGCCCAGGACGTATTTTGATTTGAAGAAGTTCATTAAGCTAAACCT
The DNA here is from genome assembly GCA_019776745.2 of Taxus chinensis. Classification (NCBI taxonomy): domain Eukaryota; kingdom Viridiplantae; phylum Streptophyta; class Pinopsida; order Cupressales; family Taxaceae; genus Taxus; species Taxus chinensis. The sequence continues at coordinate 423,394,284 of CM034153.1, read as the reverse complement.
CAGAATCAATTATCATCATAGATCATATACTGAGGTCTACTGAGCCAATTGTGAAAATGAATTTGAAGCAAGGTGAAGGAATTATGGCAGATTCTCCCTCTAACTAATAAAGGAGCTCAATCTATATCAGATTCCTAAAGGGCTTCAAGATGACAATGTAGACTTCTTGTCATATGCATATGATACATTGATCAAACATACTCCCTTGGAGGATATGGACTGGTTCAAGAGGGATAAGGATGACTTGGCTAAGATTCTAGCCCCTGTCCTTGTAAGAACCAAGGTCTGGTTTGACAGAAGAGTCTGAGATCTTAAGAATAATCTAGGAGAATATTCCTCCAAAGATACTTCAAAAGGGTTCACATACACCTAGCTTGGAGGTACTTGTACAAACTCCTCCTCCTTCATCAAATAAAGAGCCTGGATCATCCACCCCTTCTTCATCTACTCAAGTATATCAAAAGAAGGTGAAAGAGGTTAAACAGAAGCCGATTGAGGAAGATCCCTTGTTAAAGAATTTAGAACTACCTTCAGGGCCAGAGAACATCATTTTTCTCAGTGAAAGTGATGATAGTGAAGTACCAGTCCCTGTAGGAACTTCAAAAGTTACAATAGATAAAGAGAATGAAGTGTATAGAACTGAACCTCCAAGTACCACTGATTCCTCTGCCCAAGAAGCTCCAGATACTCCACTCACAGCTCTACTGGAAGCAACAGTAGTAAGTACTTTAAGTTCCATGATTTCTCTTGCTCTTGGATCCCTTTATTCTCCTTCGTCTTCCTCCACTTTTGCATGGGTACAACCCGTGGTTTACAGCAAGAAGAGGAAGCCTTATTCTCGATTGACAGGGAAAACTTTTCATTTTATGGCGGCCTTGTTGGGAACTACTCCTTCTGCTCCTACAAAGAGAGCTAAAACAACTTCAAGGATAGTGACAGATGTCCAAGGCCAACAATTTCTTGAGGTATCAAAACCTAAGGTTGATAAGGTAGAACAAGATCCACTAGCCTCTAATCTAGAGCTTTCTAGGATCCTGATGGGAGAATCTACCCCTGAAAGTGAGGTGCATAACCTTCAGGAAACAGTAACCCGAGTTATTGAGAGAGTAGAAAAAGGTAAACAAACTATAGAGAAGCTGGAGGAACAAGCTCAAATTCTTTCTAGCTTCATCAAATCATTATTATCCAAGGACAAGGTTTTGGATCTTACTCCACTGACTGCCCTTCCACCACCTATGATTCTTAGTCAAGATGAAATCCAGAGCATTAAAGACATACAAAGGTATTCCATCTATGGGAGAACTATGGAAGCCATGGTGGATGACATGATCATTGCAAGTTTAAATTTCATTATAGAAGCCTTCAAACTCAATGAGAAGGTAACTAATCTACAAAAAAAAGCTTTCCTCTGCAATTGGGACCATGGATAAAGAACTTAAACTTTGGAATAGTTGCAAAGTGGATCTTCGCCTGATGGGACGAGCTGATGAAAATATATTGATGGGTAGCAAAGTTTTTGATGATGCCAAAGACAATTTATGAGGGTCATGGGTTTTCAACGTGGAATGGAAAATAAAATTTCTGGAGGAGGCTTTAGGAGAGTTGAGGAACAATTGGCAGAAGGGAGAATCCTTTAAAAAAATTGTATCTACTTTCAAAGATATTCACTGTCATCTTCACGATGAAACTTCAGGTGTTCCTTTCTCTCTCCAAAAAATTAAAACTCAATTCAGGGCATTTGTTAAAGAAAACTTGTTCAAGGAGGAATCAATTAACAAAGAGAAGATAAAGGAGATTTACTCTCTTCAATCTGTTATTGAAGAGGCTAATAAATAATAGCATGCACACACTGAGTTTGATAAGGAGATGGAGAAATGCTTAGGTACCTGGACTCAAGTTACTACCAACACATCAATCCCATGAGGTAAAGACATATCGGAAGCATTAAAAAAGTTCAGGCAATGAATCCTCAAGTCGGTGGGCCCTCCTCAGTGATAGGTAGTTGTTTTCTCTTGCAGCTCCTCCCTTCCTTCTTTTTCTTAAATCAGGCTTATTGTAATTAGTTAAGGGTTTTGTGTCAAGCATCTCCTTAATTTTAGTTAAAAGAAGCAGTTACTAAGTGTAACTAATTTGTAAGATATATAATGGGCTCTCTATGCTATTATCTAGGGTTGGAACTTGGTTTATTTTTGAAAGTGTTAAGGAGTAAAAAATAAATCAATACAAAATATCTTTCTTTCCATGTCTATCTGGTCTTGTTCTTTCATTACTATCTGTTAAATGTTATTGAATCATTTATCTATGTTACTTCAAGAAGATTTTTATTCCTATAGATTTAATTTCTAGAACTTTGTGTCTTTGAAATAACATCTTATTTTCTCAAATGCAAATGGTTCTGTTCCAAATAATTTCATTCTGGCATGCGTAAGGAATTATTTTGTTATCTATATTTCTTGAGAGTGCCTTTCTACCCCTTCCCACTACTTCATTCCTCTATCCTTTTATATTGATGATCTGTTCTATTTTAACAGCTTTCATGATATCCGAGTTCCCCATTAAAAATATACACTGTATATGTGTAAATAAGTTTTGCCTTTAAATAAGGGAACCTATCCCATTAAAGATGAGGGACTTTCTGTCCCCTAACTGTTGTTCTCAATAAAGTCCTTTTTGATGACCAACAATTTTTGGTGACTATGTTGGGGATTCATTTTTCTTAACATATTCCAGTTTTATAAACAATTTCTTGATCATCCTTTAATCTGGTGACTCTACATTTTACTCGCAGAAGGAGGGCCCTTGGTATTGAAGATTCTCAATTTCAGCTTTTGGAGCAACAAGGTTTCCCTTTTCCTTCAACAGGAAGAAATAGAAGAGCTCATTCAACAAGCACTCCTCTTGTTGAAGATAGAACCCTTGTAGGTGGTCTTCCTCTAGAGCAACTCATCCCTAATCTTTGTGCTTTGATTCTTGCTAGTGTTTCAGTTCCCCTTCAAGTCATCTTTAAAAGGATGGCAGCCCCATTACCTTGGGGCCATCGTGTTGGGCCTCTTGCCCTTCCTCAGCCTTTACATGATTTACCCAGAGGTAACAAGAAGAACTTCCCCAAGTTCAGAGGTGATGGCAAGGTGCATCCTGATGAACATATCGCAGCCTTCATAGTTACATGTGGAGTCCTCAGAGTTGAACATGAAGATGTCTCAGTGAGGATTTTTGTAGAGAATTTATAAGATATTGTAGCGGATTGGTTCTATCACCTTCCTACTGGGGCCATTACTAGTTGGACCATGATCAGAACAAGATTTAAGAACCATTTCAAACCTACAGAGGATGTACATGCTTTGCTGGCCAAATTTCTCAAATAAAGAAGGAATCACAAGAACCCAAGAGGGAATTTGTGGCTACATTCAACAAGTTGATTAACAAAATCCCACTAGACACTCAACCTGTAGATCAAATTCAAAAATGTTTCTTCCTGAACACTCAATTACCTTAAGTTAGCTATGCATTGAGAAGAGCCAATCTCGCAACATTGGCTAAGGATCTGAGACTAGCTGTTAGCGTTGAAGATGATTTGATTATGTCTGGCAAGTTGAAAATGTTGGTGTAGGTTATTTTCCATGTATTTATTTTAAATACATGGAATACCTTCACACAGGTGATTCACCATGCTTAGGTGTCCTAGGGTGTCATTATGGCTCTTACACATGTCATAGAGCATCATTGGAGTTACATTTGACCGGATATTCTGGGAATGTAACTCCCACTTCTTGATGGCTACATTTGTGGGGGAGTTACACACCCCACTACTATTTGTACACCCTTTCATCTTGAGAAACATATGGGGTATGGAATAGATTTTAGTTTTTTCATATTTTTTTCCTCAATGCATGCACATTGCTTCCATGAATGATTTCTTGCTTTGATCTTGAAGCTACATCATTTTGCGGTTGAGTAGAATGTTTTGGTGCTCACGGATTCCCTCCAGATCTTTGTCATTCCTCCGACATGGTATCAAAGCTCAGGGATCGGAATCATGTTGCTCACCTCAGTTGCTTACTACTCTCTGCCTCATAGTTTCTTGTGCAAGCTATCATTTGCATGTGCTCTACTTGCATTTTTCAAGGGTTTGTTGGTTTTGTCCTAGTGTGTTCCTTGCATAGTTAAGGTATTGGCTCAAGG
>CM034153.1:423332587-423389602 GCA_019776745.2 Taxus chinensis | reverse complement strand
TGTGCTAGTTGTGTTGTGTGGATAGTGCATGCTCTGTTTTATTTTTTGGTTGTTGGGTAGACTGCCATAGGGATGGTGTAGGAGAAGGTTATGGGGAATCCATGTGGGGGACATAAGGGAATGCCATTGGCATCAAAATTTTGTGGAGGGTGTTTGGGTTTGAGATCCACCATGGAAAAGAAATAGCTTGCATTTCTTACTTTGTGGGGGGCATAAGGAAATTTTTGGGGCACATAAGGAGGGATTTGTGGGGGGAATTAGGAAATGTGTGTGACGAATTATTTTAGCGGTTTGTTATTGGTGGATGCCCAAATTCTAATTGGAAGGCATAAGTAACTTTCCCCATAGACCTTTCTCATTTGGCTTGCATGATCAAGCCTGAGTTCTGTTTTGAAATGATTTTAAATGCAGTTTGTAAACTATTGTTTTTGTGTTCAATTGTGTTTAAAAAGAAAAAAGGAAAAAAGAAATGTGTATGTGAAAGAATGTTGTGTTGTGGAAGCCGGTTATTGCCATGGTTGAATTACATCTTTGATTGTATTTTGGTTTTGGCTCGGGGGCCAATGATGAAGGAAAGATTCTCCTTTCTTTGGATGTCTTGGTTGGGTGGAGAGTGTTGCCTTTCCCCCTCTTTTTTTGTGAAATTTTTCCCTACGCAAGGAAAAATGTCAAACTCTACCCCCCCTTCCCTCACTATCTCCCTCTTCAACCAGGATTCAACACATGTCCATCGGGGACCCACATAGGTGAGGAAGGAAATTTCATTTTTCACTAACGTGGAAGGAAAAATAAATTCTAAGGTCACCCCGTGACCCACCAACCCGCCAAAGGGGTTTTTACCCCTATTTGACATGTGTCCCCTTGGGGAAAATTTGACCCCAAAACTCTGCTCGTTCATATCTTAAGTTTTTGAAGGAGTTAGGAGGACTTCTTTATATCTCCAGAAAGGTGAGAAAATTTCCTATCCAATGGGAATGATTTAGAGAAATTTTGGAAGTGCTAATTATGATAAGAATAAAGTTGAAACTCTGAGCCCGCTGGAGAGTGGGCATGGGGGTAAATTACTCCCTGAACCTAGCTGAGACTTATAACCCTATAAGTTGAACCATGTGACCTTGATAATTGTTAATAAATGTAAAGTATGATCTAGTAATTTTATTTTTGTTGTAGAACCTAATGGGGTCACTTTTGTCTTTCAACTTGATTGTAAACACTTCTAATCCAAAAAAAATTATTCCATAATTTTCTAACCCTAGGTTATTTCTTGGGTCTCAAGTGGATTGTTTTAAATGGGCATCTTGAGTTTTTGAAGGAGTTAGGAGGACTTATTTATATCACTGGAAAGGTGAGAAAATTTCCTATCCAATGGAAATGATTTAGGGAAATTTTAGAAGTGTTAAGTATGAGAAGAATCAAGTTGAAACTCTGAGCCCGCTAGAGAGTGGGTGTGGGGGTACATTACTCCCTGAACCTAACTGAGACTTCTAACCCTATAAGTTGAGCCATGTGACCTTGATAATTGTTAATAAATGTAAAGTATGATCTAGTAATTTTATTTTTGTTCCGGAACCTAATGGGGTCACTTTTGTCTTACAACTTGATTGTAAACACTTCTAATCCAAAAAAAATTATTCCATAATTTTCTAACCCTATGTTGTTTCTTGGGTCTCAAGTGGATTGTTTTAAATGGGTATCTTGAGTTTTTGAAAGAGTTAGGAGGACTTATTTATATCACTGGAAAGGTGAGAAAATTTCCTATCCAATGCGAATGATTTAGGGAAATTTTGGAAGCGTTAAGTATGAGAAGAATCAATTTGAGACTTTGAGCCCGCTAGAGAGGGGGTATGGGGGTAAATTACTCCCTGAACCTAACTGAGACTTATAACATTATAAGTTGAACCATGTGACCTTGATAATTGTTAATAAATGTAAAGTATGATCTAGTAATTTTAGTTTTGTTCCAGAACCTAATGGGGTCATTGTTGTCTTGCAACTTGATTGTAAACACTTCTAATCAAAAAAAATTATTCCATAATTTTATAACTAACCCTAGGTTGTTTCTTGGGTCTCAAGTGGGTTGTTTTAAATGGGAATCACACTTGGTATCAAATCAGTGGTTCAAAATATTGGACCATTGGGCACACTAGAAAACTTGAGACATAAACTCAAAGCTATCACATATTCAAATCTAGAAAAAAACTTGGCTAGAATTTGTATATTTTAGTAACCATGGAAGTTGTGTAAAACTTAGAAAAATAAACTAACTCTCACTTTGGTCTGTGCAGGAGGCTCAGATGGACTAAGAGGAACCTTCTTAGAGACTCAAACTCACCACCACCACCACTACCACCACTAGATCAGAGTGTAGCGGCTATCCTACCTCAAATTCTATAGACCCTTCAGGATGTTAATGTAACTCTACATGGATGATTAGGAGGAGGATATGAAACTAGTCATGAAAAAGCCCCTTCTATCGAGGGTCAGGTATCTCCTCGACTCAATGAGGAGCATAGAGTAGAGAACTCCCAAGCAGAGTCGGCTAGAGCAGAGTCACCACCTAGGAGATAGGGTGATAGAGTTCCAAAGTGTAGCGAGAGGTATAGGATCCCTACGCTTAGGGATGAGCGTGCAGAGATACCTAAAATCCATCAGGCCATAGCAGCGGATCACATCAGGGAGATCCTAAAGATTCAACCATCGCATTACTCAAATGACATGGGTGGATTTTAGGAAGAGGCCTAGCTAGTGAGATTTATTGGTTGCTTCAAGATTTTTCCTTGTTCTAGAAACATGAAGGCTCGTGTTGTGATCCATCTACTGAGGAATGGAGTAGAAGTATGGTGGAGGACAGAGGAGCAGAAGCTTAATGTAGATTTAGAGACAGTGACCTGAGATATTTTTTAGGAGAGATTCAGGAGTAGTTACTTGTCACAGAGGTTCATCCAACAAAAGATCAAAAAGTTCCACGACCTCCGACAGGCTTCTCTTTCAGTAGCAGAGTATGAGAGTAGATTTATGGATCTACTCTAATATGTAGAGTATATGCATGATGAATAGGTGCAGATTCACATGTTCATCTAGGGCCTTAATTTAGATATTGGAGGTGCTATGCAGATCCACTACCCACAGACATTAGCAGAGGCCGTCGAGAAGGCCTATATTACAGAGGAGACTCAGGGTAAGACCCATCAGGCTAGAGACCGAGTCAAGATCTGCATACAGTAGATGTAGGATGGTAGATCGAGGGGGTCAGTACCCCTTCCTTATGGTGGCCAGGATATAACATAGTCATCCTTTAGGCTACAGCAACAGCAACAGCAATCCTTCCCACCTCATACACCTCCACTGAGAGCTAATGCATAGAGAGGTCAGAGTATTAGGCCTCCTCCTAGGGGTCCCACTAGGACACAGGGTGAACCTAGAGTGCAGTCAACAGGATCTCACCATCAGATACCTCAACAAACCATAGCTAGATCATTAGGATCCATGCCACAGACTTCTATGGCACCTACTCGAGGTGCTACTCATTAGGGAGGATCAGTAGGATGCTTTGGTTGTGAAGTTACTGGAAACTTTTGGGAGATTTCCCACAGAACCCTAACAACAAGGGTAAGGCACAAATTTTAGAGTCGACTATTGGTGACATGGGATGCAGCCACAGGATTTATGCAGTGGTTGAGAACCACCAGGTAGAGCATCAAAGCACAATCATTGAGACCACAGGTAGCATTGGTGGTATTTTTACCTCTGTATTGTTTGATTTTGGTTCTTTTGATTCGTTCAGTGCACCATCTTTAGTAGAGCGATGTAGGCTCGTGGCAGTTAGGCAGGGTCTTAGTTGGGATGTTGAGATGGCTTCTGGAGCCAAGATCTCTATAGACTCCTTAGTCAAGGAGTGTGTAGTGGAATTGGTACCTTTCATCACTACCTCAGATCTCTGTATCCTTCCTTTGGGATCGTATGGAGTCATTTTGGATGGATTGGTTGTCTGCACATAGGGCTATGATGGACTGTAATCACAATACTATATCTTGTGTAGATGATTTAGGAGTGGAGTTGATGATTTCAAGGGTCAGAAGACCCGTTTCTATTCGCACCATCTCATCTATGCATCTTAAGCAGTGTGTGTGATGGGGTTGTAAGATGTACGATGTTACCGTCCATGACAGATCAGAGGATGGGTCTAGTGGACCATCACTAGATGATTATCCAATTTTGAGAGAGTTTTCTAATGTCTTTCCAAGGGAGCTACTGGGGTTACCACCCCCACATGAGATTGATTTTCATATAGATCTATTTCCTGGAGCAGAGCCTATCTCATGGGCACCTTATCGGATGACCACCCCAGAGCTCTGTGAGCTCAAGCTACAGCTTAAGGGCCTTTTGGAGAATATCCATCCTAGTGTATCCCCTTGGGCTGCTCTGGTGATCTTTGTGAATAATAAGGATGGATCCTTGTAGTTGTGTATTGATTACAGCCAGCTAAACAAGGTAATGATCAAGAATCGTTATCCTCTTCCTTGTATTAATGAATTATTTGATCAGATGAAGGGACCCATAGTTTTCTATAAGATTGATCTCAAGTCAAGGTACCATCGCTTGAGGATTTCAGAGGAAAACGTTCATAAGACCACCTTCCACATGAGATATGGGCACTATGAGTTCATAGTGGTGCCTTTTGGTTTAACCAATGCCCCCGCAGTTTTCATGACTTTGATGAATGGGGTATTTAGAACCTTCTTAGATCACTTAACGCTCATATTCCTAGATGAAATTTTGATATACTCACGTACACATGAGGATCACGAGGGGCACCTTTGATAGGTTCTTTAGTGTCTTTGTAAGTAGTAGCTTTACGGGAACTTAGTGAAGTGTGCTTTCTTTTAGACAGAGGTGCAGTATTTGGGTCATATCATTTCTAGGGAAGGTATCATCGTCAATCCTTCCAAGATTAGAGCCATTATGGATTTTTTGGCACCCACTACTGTGACCGAAGTGTGCAGCTTCATGGGATTATCAAGTTACTACCGGAGATTTGTTTAGGACTTCTCTCAGATTATGAACCCTATCACTTCCCTTCAGAGGAAAGGGAAGAAGTTTGTTTTGTCAGACAGATGCAAGCAATCCTTCAAGACACTAAAGGAATGCTTCATCATGGTACCTATTCTTGCAGTGCTAGATCCACAGGGTGAGTTCTTTGTTTGCACGAATGTTTCATTGGTAGGCCTTGGAGGTGTGTTGATGTAGGATGGCAGAGTAGTAGCCTTTGAGTCTCGTAAACTCAAATATCACAAGCTTAATTATCTGACCCATGATCTTGAGCTTGCGGAATTTGTGCATGCTTTGGTTAGATGGAGACATTTTCTTCTTGGTAGGAGATTCACACTCAGGACAGATCACTTGAGTCTTTACCACTTTTTCACCCAACCCAATCTCAACGCTCATCAACAGCATTAGATGGACTTGTTTTGTGAGTATGACATAGAGATAGAGCATGTGAAGGGGAAGGAGAATGTGGTATCTGATGCTCTCAGTAGATAGATACATGTGGCTATGGCCACTTCAGTGAGAATAGATTTGTACAGTAGGATTCTTCAGCAGCTTCCCCTTGACATCTACTACATTGCAGTTCAAGAAGAGATCAAGTCACACAGAACCCTCAAAGGTAATTTTGATGGATTTACCTTAGAGGCAGATGGTCTTCTTAGGCATAGAGGCTGGATATATGTTCCCAGAGATGGAGCTTGAGATAGGATATCTTGGTGGAGGCACATCATGTACCCTATTCAACACATCCCAGGGTGAAGAAGATGCACGCCACCTTGTAATAGTTGTACCACTGGAGAGGACTTCGTTGAGATGTGGCTCAGTTTGTGTCATGATGTTTGAAGTGCTAGAGGGTTAAGGCCAAGCATCAGCATCCAACTGGCCTTCTTTATATCCTCATGCTATACCAGAATGGAAATGGGACACCATTTCAATGGATTTTATTGTTGGGCTACTGATGTCGAGATACCACTACGACGCCATTACGGTCACGGTTGATAAATTGACAAAAGTGGCTCACTTTTCTCTGGTGAAGACCACTTATATAGCTAGAGCAGTGGCACAAGTATATTTGGATGATATTTTCAGGTTGCATGGGATTCCCCAGAAGATCATTTGTGACCGCGATCCTTTATACACCTCACATTTCTGGACTACCATGCAGTATGTCCTTAGGATGAGGATCAACTTCAGTACAGCATATCACCCTAAGATAGATGGACAAACTGAGCAGGTGAATCAAATTTTAGAGGACATGCTCAGGATGTATGTGATGGATCATAAGACTAAGTGGGAGGAGTACCTGTACTTAGTGGAGTTTTACTACAATAATAGTTTTCAGAGTTCCATAGGCATGGCTCCTTTTTAGACTTTGTATGGTAGAGAGTGCAGGACACCTCTTAGTTGGGACAAGTTAGAGGATAGATTATCTCTCAGACCAGCTCTTCTACATGACATGGAGTAGCAAGTGGTGTTGATCAGGAAAATATTACAGGAGGCACAGGACAGGTAGAAGAAGTATGTGGATCAACATAGGATTGACCATAGTTTTCATGTGGGTATGAAGGTGTTCCTTTGAGTCAGGCCACACAAGAGCCCTATCCATTATGGAAAAGGTTCTAAGTTTGATCCTAGATTCATTGGACCTTTCGAGATCTTGGAGCGTATCAGCCCTTTGGCCTACCGTCTAGCATTGCCACCCAACTTGTCTCGTATAAATGATGTTTTTCATGTTTCAGTTCTCAGGAGATATATTGCAGATCTGTCTCATGTGTTAGATTGGACATAATTTCAGGTGGAAGATCAAGGGTAGGTGACGGTGGAGCCCATTTGCATCTTAGATCGCAAGACCCAGGGCCTTTAAGGTAGAGAGGTTGGTTAGGCTTGGGTACAGTGGGACAGATATGATGATACTACAGCTACATGGATTTTTTCCTTTTTGTTGAATTGGAGGATGTGTGATGTGGCATCCTACATGGATCCAAATCATTATCTTCTCTCCCTCTTTTTTTTAATCCAAACTCTTGCCTTATTTTTGGGTTGTTGAACCTTTTTACATTCTTCCTTGGGGGTGCATTTTTCTTGTGTGGAGCTCTTGTTTTTGGAGGAAGTTGGAGAAAGCTTTGCATGCTTGGAATTTTTTGTTTTGGATTATGTTTTGGCATTTGAATCTTGTTTTTTGGAGACAAAATTAACCATGGGGAGATATGAATTTAACTCTCTTTTTATATGTTGTCATTTGTTAGTTGTGTTGTGTGGATAGTGCATGATTTGTTTTATTTGTTGGCTGTTGGGTAGACTACCATAGGGATGGTGTAGGATAAGGTTATGGGGAATCCATTTGGGGAAGCATAAGAGAATTCCATTGGCATCAAAATTTTGTGGAGGGAGTTTGGGTTTGAGATCCACCATGGAAAAGAAATAGCTTTCATTTCTTACTTTGTGGGGGGCATAAGGAAATCTGTGGGGCACATAAGGAGGGATTTTTGGGGGGCATAAGGAAATGTGTGTGATGAATTATTTTAGCGGTTTTTTATTGGTGGATACCCAAATTCTAATTAGGAGGCATAAGTAGCTATTCCCATAGACCTTTCTCTTTTGGCTTGCATAATCAAGCCTGAGTTCTTTTGAAATGATTTTAAATGTAGTTTGTGAACTGTTGTTTTTGTGTTGAATTGTGTTTAAAAGAAAAAAGAAAAAAGAAAATGTGTATGTGAAAGAATGTTGTGTTGTGGAAGCCGGTTGTTGCCATGGTTGAATTACACCTTTGATTGTATTTTGGTTGGGTCTCGGGGGACAAAGATGAAGGAAGGCTTATCCTTTCATTGTATGCCTTGGTTGGGTGGAGAGTTTTGCCTTTCCCCCTCTTTTTTTGTGATCAACTTGGAAAAAAAGATAATGTTCATGTTACTATCCTGGAGCAAAGAGAAAATGTAGTTTTGATAGTCCCTTGTGGAAACACATTCATTGTAATCCTTTCCCACTTGTTGTGGATGAAATTATATCATGTATTTATGAAGGAAAGATGAATATAATTTTATTATGGAGTTAGTCTTTAAAATTATAAAAGACATTTAAATTTTGATTCTGTTTATTGGAAAGAAATAAAAAAAATCTGTTAATTGCATTCAAGGAATGAAAGAGTGTAAAGATTTTTTTTTTTAAGTCAATAAAGAATTGCAATTTTATTTTTGAATTGCATTGTTGTGATGAAATGGGAATATCAAATTGTGAGTTGAAGCTCTGTTTATTTTCAAGAAAAGAAAAGAAAATGTGTATGAAGGAAGGTTGTTGCTTGTTTCTTTGGGAAATATATAAAATTTAAAGTCAGACCTTATCATTTAGCGTTGGAAATGAAGTGTTGTAAATAACTAAATTCATTATATTAGTTTAGAAACTGTATACCTCACTTAAATGATAGAATTGATATACAAATTTAAAAGAAATAGATCTTTGTTATTAAATTTTTACTGGTAATTAATTTTAATAAAGATGTATAGTTCGGGTCTGCACACATTAATCAACTTAGAGATGTTAAAATTTAGTATTTTGTATCTTAAATGAACTCAATTCGACAAAGAAAACTTAAGAAAACAATCTAACCATTGCAAAATCGAATCAATTCCCTTCCTCAGTCATTTTTCCGTCTATTGTTGGAAAAAAACAATTTTGAATCAATTGAACAAATCAACTTCTTTGCAACACTTTAAACCCTCCCTAGATCAATTCTCCATGTCTGTTTGACATGTTGAGTGAAGGAGGAGATCCAATTTAATCAAATTGAAAAGTTGGAAAATGTTAGTTTGCTAATTAAAATCCATCAGATCATTTTTACAAAATTGACCCATTAAAATTTATTAAAATATAAATTTTATGTTTTCTGTCCAAAGAGGGCAACAAGAGCATTCCAAAAAGTCCTCATTTTCCCAAAACCAAGCTTCCTCGCTCAAGTTATGGCACTTTAAAGTATTTGTACCTTGGTAGAAAATTTTGGGAAACTTTTCCGTGGCAGGCCTGCAACCCAAAAAAATTCCCGTCGAATTACCTTAGAATTTTTTTTGAAAATTTTAGTCTGGGAAAAAATTTAACTTTTCCTCCGTCGGCCCACAACCAATCAAAGGCTGCCACATGTCCTCATGGGGTAGTGGCGGAGGTGTGGCACTTTCTTTTCCCTTAGACTTTTTGAAACTTTTTGAAAAAATTTCCTTTTAGCCCCACCGGCCCGCGGTCAATCGCAAGCTGCCACATGGCAGCTTTGGGTGCTTACAGAGGGGACGGAACCCTATTTTTTCTTTTTTCTTTCTGCATTTGGAAAATTTGGAAAAAAAATCCCACTGCCCTGCATCTCTTGCCCTCGCCTTGGGATTTTCACCTCTGCAGATGCGTGAACCCGCAAGCCTAATATTTCCCTTTCTCCCCGTTGGCAAAGTTGTTCCAAAAACCCCACTATTGTGCCTATCCCTCTCCCTTCTCCCCACATTGGTTCACTGAATGCCACGTGTATTCTAGCGGAGTAGCGGAGGCACGGGAAAAAAGGGGAAACTTTTCCCTGCATAGGAAAAAATGTCAAACTCTGTCCCGCCCTTCCCTCGCCCACTCCCGCTTGAACCAGGATTCGACACGTGTCCACCGGGGACCCATGGGACAAAATTTATCTTTTTTGCCCACACGGGAGGAAAAAAAAATTCTAAGGCCGCCCCGCAACCCGCCAACCCGCCAAAGGTGTTTTTACCCTTGTTTGACACGTGTCCCCTTTGAGAAAATTTGACCCCAAAACTCTGCTCACTCATATCTTGAGTTTTTGAAGGAGTTAGGAGGACTTCTTTATATCATCAGAAAGGTGAGAAAATTTACTATCCAATGGTAATGATTTATAGAAATTTTGGAAGTGTTAAGTATGAGAAGAATCAAGTTGAAACTCTGAGCCCGCTAGAGAGTGGGTGTGGGGGTACATTACTCCCTGAACCTAACTGAGACTTCTAACTCTATAAGTTGAACCATGTGACCTTGATAATTGTTAATAAATGTAAAGTATGATCTAGTAGTTTTATTTTTGTTCCATAACCTAATGGGGTCACTGTTGTCTTACAAATTGATTGTAAACACTTCTAATAAAAAAAATTATTCTATAATTTTCTAACTAACCCTAGGTTGTTTCTTGGGTCTCAAGTGGGTTGTTTTAAATGGGCATCACAGCACGAATCTTGCCATCACCCTTCCATCTTCATCTAACCTTATATCTACCCTCACCTCGAATTTTATTGAATTTCCTATACCATGACCATATCGACATCAGCTACCCACAACCGTCATCGGTTGACCTAAACCAACACCGGTCATACTAAACTGACGTCAGTCTCTATGTATTTTACCAAAAACCCATATTAGAGTTTAAAACCTCTATCAAATACACAAAATAGACCAAAAATTTACCCAGGCCAATACCAATATCCTAAAAGAGACCTTGACCTTCAGATTCGGTCATAGCTTAGCCTATTGTGAATGAATTTGCTTATTGTAGAAAAATGAGATACCTAAATCATTTTAACTACAGTAGGATTTCCTTTATTATTAGCATTAAGTTGTTTTAAATAGTGGATTGACCTTCATCAAAGAAGTATCACGCTTCCTAGATCTAGCACACGCTAGGTAGTCCACTGCATATATTATTTAACTTTTATTTGGTGATATTGTTTTCCATTTCAGGTAGTTCCTCCAGGTAAAAAGGAAGCTCTCATGATCAGCTGTGGATTCAGAATTCATACACGCAGAACAACCTATAACCAACATCTCAACGGGTATTCCTCCTATCCCTTTACCCTTATTTGTTTCATCAACATTCAAAGAAACGCATCTAGAATCAGGTGAAACATTTTGGTATACCCGCGAGGTCCATGCTATTTTCAACGATACACCCGTTCCTGCCCAATTACCTCATATTCTTTCAATGAAAAAAATCCTAGCCCAAAGTCATCCACCTTCACTTGAATCCACCTCACCTATTCCTCCACCCATATAGGAACACCTTTCACCTCCCTCCTTACCTGTGGAGGAGCCTTCAGTTAATATCAAAACTATTTCACCTTTGGTACCATCACCCACGGTACTTCTTACTGCACTAAAGGATACTTTTTTATCTCCTCCACCTGGAAAGAAGCACCCATCATCTCCTCCACCTACAGAGGAGCACCCATTTTCTCCTCCACCTATCAAGGATTCAGTAGAGATACCTTTTTCTCTAGGTGATCCTTCTCCATCAGCTACCCAAGATCCTGCAGACTTAGTTTTAGCTCTCTTACCTACGAAAGCCAAAGTTAACAAATTCCGTGTCTCTAAGACAAATTTCATGGGAATTTCCATTAGGTTATCATCAAACTCACATACATATGTGTCATTATTGTGCTTATTTGATTGCTTAGATCATGTGGATAGAGCTTTACTTTGGGGGCATCTTCTGCTTCTTGTCTCAACGTAAATGCAGATGTCACTTGGTGACACTTCCACTATCTACCCAAAAATATTTCTGCCAATTGAACCAATCACAACCACCTCTATCACAACTTCTTCCATGATACCCCTCATGGATCAAACCACACTCCTACCCATAACCCAATGCACATCTACACCCAAGCCTACACTTACATCATCTTCTTCCCCTAAACCCAGCACTACCTTAGGGGTCATCCCAACCACCAGCCTTACTCATCTACCCAAAAAATTAGATTTAGCTACATCCTCCAAGGCCAATACCAAACCTACACTGACACCCAAATAGAAGAACCAACCCCATAAATCTCATACTCCAACCTCACCGATCACACCCTCATCACCTTCACCCTTTTTGTCCGTCTTAGGACCTCACCCTTCTAACATGGTTAAGAAACCTCCACCTGCCGGTAAACTAAAAACATAGCAGCCCATTCCACCATTACAAACCTCAAACATACCCAAGTGCCTGCCATGACTTCCACCCACATCTGCAACATCTTTACCACCCATACCTCTAATACCATTTATCACCCCTTCACTACCCACGACACTTTAGTCTCTTTCCCTCACACCTCCGGCATGACCTACACTATCCACCTTCATAGCACCTCCATTAGCTCCGTGGGTAACGTGCCCTCTTCCACCATCTACCTTTCCCTCTAGATCTCATGTTCCCGTATCACTTTTACCCAAGAAGGTACAACCTAAGGACAAAAATACCCTGCCCTCCAATAAGATAATCAAAACAACTATACACTCTCCTTCTAGTTCATCTACCATACCCCTACCTAAACAAACACGACCAATGCCTAAGATCACACCAACACCTAAAACCATAGTTCAACCTACTCCCCCTCATGCAAAGACCATTCCTCTACATTCCTCCATGCCTACACCCAAACCCACCTTCATTTCCCATTGTAATCCACTAGCGGGGTCCTACACTAAAATTTTAAACAACCGCCTTGAAACTTCTATCATCACATTACTACCTCTCAGACCTTATGACCCTCTCAAACCAAAACCAAAGGGGTTTAACGACACCAAAAAATTTTCCTACCATCATGTGTCAGGGCATGATGTAGAGAACTATAAAGCTTTAAAAACTATTCATTTCTAGTTGTGTCCTCCAAACTAAAACTTTGACGATGATGACCTTCTTGATGAGAACCCCATTTCACTAACACCCATTCCCACAACTCTTCCCTCACTACCTACTCAATGACTTGGACCTTTACCCCCACGGCTTCTAGAACCACCTCTGAGATTTGAAATTAACATGGTTTGCATCAACGAACTCACCAAACCTCCACCCAAATGTCGATGTTCCCAGATCATCCCACAAAGTTCCTTCCCACCACTAGGATTTTTCCCTTCATATTGTTATACCTTTCATGGCTCACCTACCTCACCTACCTCCCCACCTCAGATCAACATGATCCATGTTGCTACCCATGCTCAGAAGGACAAAGGCAAGGAAAATGAAACTAACTCACCAACCAATCCTATACCCAACATACCATCTACACCCACACCTAAAATCACTATCCGCGGCCCCATATATCTTATTTCTAATGGTGTCACACACCTCATGATGTTCAAACAACTACATCAATCAACCCCTCAAAATGTTCTTGTATGACCTCATCTAAACCTCGGAATCCCATCGTCAAGCTCTCATGGAGGTCTTGTAATCTATTGAGGTTTTACCCAATAACCCTACACCCGTAGCCTCCATTATCACACCCCATCATGTAGCCTCTCTCACCAAATTTCCACCTTTATCCACACCTCAACCTACTCACCAAGTAGCCTCCCTTAGCTTCTCAGAGGAAGAGATCGCACCACACCAAACAGATGACCCAGACCCAACTCTCTTCATCTCTATCCACATCAATGATATACGTGTACAGCAGGTTATGATCGATGGGGGCACTAGCATTAATATCATTTCATCCCATGCATTCACTCAAATGCACATATATGACAATTACATGCATAAACATCTTGTCATGTTGCGTTCATTCAATGACGTTATCACCTCTACACTAGGCATTGTCATCTTCCACATTCACATGGGCCCCCACACTGTTCCAGAGTTATTTTATGTCTTGGAGGGGGAATTTCAATACAACCTATTACTTGGTAGACCCTGGATTCATGTCATGGGATGTGTCCCTTCAACTTTGCATCGTTGTGTGAAGTTTGAGCATGAAAGACGCACCTATACCATTCCAGCTGACCCCTCACCTTTCAAAACTTGTAACATGCTTTACCGACCCAATGACATGCTCATACCCATCAAATCATCTACCTGCATAACCATTTCCATGTCACCTACACCTCCCCTCACCAGTGCAGCTACTACCTTAACCATACCTACATCCTCCATTCCTACCGCTGCCACAACCTCCACAGCCAAACCATCGGCCTCCCAATTCATTAGTTCCACCCCCGATCCGACCTCTACCACATCATCTATTCCATCTACCCACATATAAACCACTAATCCCTTAGAGGGCATTTTTCAACGCCTCACTCTGGGGGAGTACTTCCTATATAGTTTCAACACATTCCTTACTCCACAAGAATATGGAAGTCTTCACCAACACCCTTGTTATGATCACCGTATAGGAGAATGCCTCCTTTATGGTCCTCCCCACCTTCATACCAATCTCACCTATGGGGGACTTGATACTACAACTTACACACCTGAACCACCATCACAAACCCACCCATTTTCTGCTGACCTCCAGTCACTCACCAATCACCGTTTCACCCACACATTCATGCATTGATGTGCATGGAAGGGTTTTGGTTTTGAGTTTTATGAGTAATGCCTCCATATTTTTATTCCATGTACTACTCACAAGCAGAATGACCATAGTGGTATCAGCTTTGTTGAACCACCTACCAAGAAGGTCCACGTTGAGATCACTAAAGATATCATCCCTTTTTCACCTTCATCACCCCCATCACCATCTTCACCGATGGATTAAATGGATCCAAAATCCATCCCTCCTAAAAAAAAATTCATAAACACCATCTCCTTGGGGCCTCTAACTTATCAACATGAGGGTGAGGCTCCCTTCTCTCTTCCCTTCCTGTACCCTGAAATGATCGACGAAAATACACCTTCGATTAATGTCGTTCAATGTCAAGATGATGAATCTATACTCACCTACCTTGGTACAAAAGACTCATTCATTCATCAGTCGTTACCATATGAGATGCAAACCATGTTGAACGAATCGACTATTGAGATCATCATTCATACTCAGGATGACCCACACATCCTAAAGATTATTCAATCTTTAGATGTTGTCGAATAGGAATCCATCACTTCTTTTCTCAAAGATCATAACCATGTTTTTACTTGGTCTTACGCAGACATACCCGGTATTGACCCCACCATAGTGGTCCACAATATTGTAACCATCCCCGATGCCAAACCCATCAAACAAAAGCTGAGGAAAATACACCCTTGCATTGCCCTTCTCATCAAAGAAGAACTTCAATGCCTTCTTTCAGTTTCCTTCATCTTACCCATTGATTATCCTCAATGGATTTCTAACATTTTCCCTGTTACTAAGGTGATAAGGGAACTTTGCATTTGCACAGATTTCCGTGACCTCAATCTAGCTTGCCTAAAAGATGACTTTCCTCTACCTGGCATTAACCAGCTGGTTGACCTTACCACTGGTCATGAGATGTTATCACTCATGGATGGATTCTCAGGTTATAACCAAATCTTGCTTACCCCAGCAAATCAACACAAAACCGCATTCATCACCCCTTGGGGGACCTTCTGCTATCGAGACATGCCTTTTGGCCTTAAAAATGTTGGTGCCACATATCAGTGGGCTATGACTTATATCTTCCATGACATCATGGATCGTATATTGGAAGATTACGTGGATGATCTCTTGGCCAAATCTAAACGCCGCTCCAAACACCTCACCATCCTAAAAACCATCTTTAACCGCCTTATTAAATATTACGTCTACCTTCAACCCAAGAAGTGTGTCTTCGCAGTTCTCTCAAGAAAGCTCCTGGGATTTATTTTTTCCTTATGTGGTATATAATTTGAACGTCCTAAAGTCAAGGCCATTCTTGAAATGCCTCCGCCCACCAACCTTAGGCAACTTCGTAGCCTGCAAGGTAAGTTGAGGTCTTATCGATGTTTCATTTCACAATTGTCTTATTAGTGTCAACCATTTCATCATCTACTCAAGAATGATGCCTCCTTTAAATGGGATGATGACTACCACAAAGCTTTTGAGGTCTTAAAACAATACCTTCTTCAACCACCCATGTTCATTCCACCTAAAGACGATCAACCCTTCTACCTATAAATCTCAGCTACCAACCACTCCTTGGGGGCCATGCTCAATCATTGTGATGAAAAACACAAAGAGCGAGAATTTTATTACATAATCCATACTCTTTTGGACTACGAAACCCGATACACACATCCCAAAAAACTTTTCTTAGCCTTAGTTTTTCGTTGCCACAAAACTCCCCCATTACCTACTCAATCACAAAACCTATATTGTGACCAACACTGACCCCTTAAACTTCATGTATGTTAAACCCTACCAAAATCAATGTGTCACATGTTGGCTTATGCTTCTGGATGACTTCCAACTCGAATTCATCCATCAAAATTCAATTAAGGGCCAAGCTATCGCTGACCAATTGGCTGCCGCACCTATTTCCTGGGACCATCCCTCTAACTTTGACTTTTCTGATGAGTCAATCACTACCCTTTCCCTGGATGAACCTACTTACCAAATGACACTCTTCTTTATGGTTCTAAGTGTTAACATGGGGGTGGGGCTGGTGTTATCCTCATTCCACTTGATGGTGAACCCATGCCTTTGTCTTTAAAACTAGATTTTTATTGTATAAACAATATTGTTGAATACGAAGTGCTCGTATTAGGTCTCCAAGCTACCTATGCCTTAGATGTAAAATCCATCGACATCTTTGGTGATTCCCAATTGGTCATAAACCAATTCAATGGTATATACCAATGTTGTAATGAGACGCTTCAAAAGTGAAAATATCACGTAGACATACTTTTGACCACCTTCGATTGCTACGCCCTTCAAACCATCCCATGTTCAACCAAAAAATTTGCCGATACCATGGCCTGTTTGGCTTCTCAAATACCCGCTTTTCTTGCCTATTCTAATATATTTATCATCATACAATGGCTCTAATCACCTTCTTATTTACCTCACAACTTTTACTCCTTCAGAACTGCTACCCCTAACCTGAGTGACCTTTGGTATAAATAGTACTCTAACTATATTTCTCTCTCTGTCTTACCTCCTAACCTCACTCGTAATGGACAATGTGCTTTTCTTAAAAATTTCTCTCATTATGTCATCATGGGGACCTCCTTTATAAGTGCGGCTTTGATGGTATTCTCTTACGATGCTACACAAGTTCTGAAATTCCTTATACCATTAATGAAGGTCATGATGGCATGTGTGGAGGCCACTTCATTGGCCTTGTTGTTGCTAAGTGTATTCTTTGCCTAGGCTATTACTAGCTGACCCTCAACCATGATTGTTCTGACTACGTCAAACATTGTTAAAATTCCAACAACATGCCAACCTTCATCAAACACCCATTCATGCTTTATAGGTCACACGTGACCTTTGGCCCTTCTCTCAATGGTGTTTGGATCTTGTTAGAGAGATCAATCCGCATTCTTCCCAACACCATCAAAGGATCATCACCGCTACCGAATACTACACAAAATGGGTTGAAGCCGTACCACTCATCTCCATGAAAGCTGAGAAAATATGTGATTTCATCAATCATCACATCATTTGTCACTTTGGTGTTCCTCATCACATCATCACTTATAACGGAAAGTAATTCAAAAATAAAACATTGCAAAAACTTTGCAACACCTTCGATATTTAGCTAAATTTCTCGTCACCTTATTACCCACAGACCAATTTCCAAGCTGAATCCACCAACAAAACCCTGAACAAAATTACCATGAAAGTGGTTAACGATACTGGGAAGGACTAGCATACACACATTCCTTTCACCCTGTGGGAATACTAGACTAGTATCCATACTTCCACTGCTACCACACCCTTTTTTTTGGTCTACAGTATAGAGGTTGTTCTACCTCTCGAATTCCAGATTCCCTCACTTTGCATTTCTCTCCATGACATGCTCAATGATGACAACTTTTGTGAGAACCATTTAGCACATCTTGAGTTATTAGATGAACGTCATCTTAATGCTCTTGACCACCTTTAAGTTTACCAAAAATGTATCAAATGTGCCTACAAAAAACGTGTCCATGAACAAACCTTTCGAGTTAGTGACCTTGTCCTAAAAGAAAATCAACATGTAACTAAAGCAGAAAAAAGAAAACATGGAAAATTTTCTCCTTATTGGCTTGGACCATACATCGTGACCCATACTTGTGGATCAGGTGCTTATCATTTATCTTCACTCAATGGTAAACCCGAACCTGAGCCCCTTAATGCCTTCCATCTTCAACCATTCTACTGTTGAATTTTAGTCCTACCTCAGTTTTTACCTCTTTCCATGCTCATCCCTTGAGTGTTATCCACTTCCTACACCATTACTAACAATTAAATAAGAATCATGTGCATACCTGTCACTTTTTATCTTTCTTAAATATGTGTACCACGGTGCTGCACATCCTCATTTTAGACAATAGAACAAGTCGATTTTTTTTTTTTTTTTGATAAATGCATTCTGGTTCTAAATACATAATTTAGAACTCACAAATCAAATAACCATTCATATAACAGACAACCATATGCAGCTGTAATGACTCGGATTACTTCCGATCTATTCATTCCATGACTCGGTAATCTACCGATCTATTCATGAGTAATAAGAGTTGGCGTTATTACTTAACCCTTCACTCTTGTGGTTCTCTTCCCTATTCTGGGATTCAGAATGCTCTGTCCAAGGAACCTAACTGAATAATTGTTACCATTATTCATCGGCATCTCATCCCTTAGACTAGGTGAATTAGGACAACGCAATCAGCAGCTTGCGATACTTTGGCCAAAGATTTGAAACATACTGTTTATGTCTCGTATTCCTTAACGGCATACTCGTCAATCTGGAATACGTCCTTCACCCCATTCTTATGTTATATAGAATGTCTTACACTGACTACTGTCAGTCCTTCCTTTCACAAACGAATCGCTCGGAGGCAGATTATCAAGGTGATAATGTTATATGGATGCCCACGAGGATTAGGGATATGGTGACATACTGGTTCAACCTTGCAGTTCAACCAGTGTGTCATGATACCCCGAATCTCCTAGGCAGCCTTATAACATGACCACGTTCATAATCGGACCCTGAGTAACTCGTGCGAGAACAAAGTGTAAATCTTAGCGATCAATGCAAAGGGTGTCGCCAGAAGTCTCCTGCATTGTTGTAACTTCGAGAAGATCCTAATCTTCTCGGAGGTACAACCCTGCAGTTGACTTGTGTCGTCAACCTTTAAATCCGCCTCGAAAAGATCTACTTAACAACATGCGTTACGCACTTGAGTTTAAATTACTTTAAAGACTTTTCCCTAAGGTTAGCCTTTCCCGATCCCTGGATTCTTCGTCTTAAGACGACCCTCCTCTATAAAACCCATTACATGGTAGAGGTATTAAGGTCAAACTCTCATCAAGGAGTCATTAGAATACACCTGTTTCTAAACAACAGAATTGGACAATATCTCATACCCTTCACATGAGATTGCCATCCGAACTTCATTTGATTTATATCAGTTCTCTTAACTGAATTTATATCATACTTATTAGTATAAGGATATAAATGATTAAGAATCCAATTTAATATTGTCCTGTCATACTCAGGACTAGGGATTAGTAATTTAATCCAGCTTGTTTAGCGTTCTGCTTAGGTTCATTTTTAACCTATCTTTTAGAAAGACAATTATTTAAATTCAATATTGCTTTCGCTAGAACAATAAGATCTGCTAAACACTCATATGAATTCAACCACATTTTCTTGTAAGCTTTCATAGTTAATCCCAAAAGCATCCAAAATTTTACAAAGATATCATTGCCATTCCGGTATATAAACCGAAGAAGGTCAACTATCAGAAATAGAATACAATACATAAGTATCAAACACTTATTTCCATTCCTTTCAAAATTATACAATTACATTTTATGCAAGCAGCATACTTGATACAATGCTTAACGGAAAAGAAACATCTTTCCACATACAGTACATTTATATAATCAAGCTGTAATTCATTATGAAACAAATTAAATAATCTGATCATCCTGTCAGATCTGCATTGCTTTTACCACTTACGGCAACCATCTGCAAAATAGTCAACATGAGTCAGTTCAATGAACTGAGCATGATAAGCACTAACTTTTAAAACAATTGCAATCCATCAATTGTTTTCATTAAACACCCTGTTTAAATGATATCAATAATCCAAACAAGTAAACATGATTCAGACTATTCCTTTGTAATCCAAAATGACTACGATTATGTAACTCTATCACCGTTACAGAATAGTCCTAAACACTTCTCAAATATTTCATCGAATATTAAGAATCAAGGGACGAATGTATACAAACAATCATTGAATCCAAAATCACAACATTGGGCAGATCGTTTCATTCATCCAAAAAGGAAAATATCATAACAGTTCGTAATTCCACCAATATGTTACAAAACAATTCCCACTGTTAGACAGATATCAACAAATATTAAAATAAAAGAAGAGAAAGAACCAAATCATTCATACTTCCTTTCACATAAGTTCATTACTGTACTGTCTACACATATGAAAAACATTCACCCAGTATGTATATGAACAAGTCCGACAAGCCACAAGAAGGATCGCTGTTTTAAATCAAGAAATAAAACACAACAAAACTCCTGTACAGCAGCTAACACATCAACAATCCCATATATCAACCTTAAGCCCAACACTGGTTCCTTTTATACACAGTATGGCTTTTCAACACAAGTTGAAATCAAGGAACTTTTAGCATAAAGCTGTAAACAACAGACTTCATTGCATTAAGCAATTTGAGGTTTCCTAAAGACTATGCCAAGACGACCACACAGTAATACCGAAACATGCTCAGTCTCACTCAGACAGGAGTAAACGGAAAGGAATACAACCAATCTATTCTTACCTTGGCGCATGCAAGTCTAAAGTATGGTATTCGCGACTCACCTCAACAGAGCCAGAACACGAAATAATTATCCATACTCAAGGAACTCAAACAGTGACAAACGACAGTGTCCAAGTATTAGGTTCAATAAGAGACAGAAATACAAGTTACCATCCAAGAATTCAAATGATTCCAACAGTGGTAACAAGTCAAACAATTGCATACTGTTACGGGTTATTATCCATGACCTATATCATAAAGCCGATATACAAGATGTCAAACTATTCACAGAAATCCATCAAGGCCAAATAAACATCACGAGTTCAATCTCAGGCTTATACAGAAGCCAAAAGAAACAAGATACCCTCCACAGGGTCAAACAGCAGAATAAACCCAACAGTCCTAATTGAAACAGTTACACTGTCCATCTGTCAAGAATTCAACTGAGTCCTAACAACAGTAACCAAAATAATGTAAGATGATAAATCCATCCGTGCCAACAATGGCAACATTATAATCAGGCAAAAACGAACCAGAATACTGAAATTCCAAAACAAGGAATCCAACGGTACCCTTACCAACATTTCGCACAAGATGGCACAGGAAAGAAACGTAGAATTTCATCCAAAGAGTTTAAACCACAAATTCTTGCAACACAAAGGTAAAATAACAAAGGTCGTGCTACCCGTTACTCTTCGAGTACAAAATCGAATTACCAGTATCCAAATAGATATTCAAACGAAGTTCAACAGTGGTCCACAATATGAATCATTCAATGGACTCAACAGAGTCGTCCGAATAAAATACATATATCCATACTGTACACTGTCAACGGGTTAGATCCCGTTACCAAAATAACAAGGAAAAACAACTACCACCGAGTCGAAAGGAAAACTGTAACACAATAGTTACCTGTTCCTAAACAATTTTAAAAGACAGAACGAAACCAAAAAGTATCATTAGCCACTGTCATTAAAACCCACGACAGAGCTTACAATGATTTCATAATACTGAACAAACAAACAGTTCCATCAATATTTCTTCCGACTGTTTCCAAAACAAGAATCAACGACCAAAAATCGACAGACAATCAATGGCCTATACCCATCACAGGAACGATTCATGGGCTCACGCCGAACAGGCCGAGCAATCTTACATTTCACATGTTTTGCATAATTAAGCCAGAATGCAAACACAAGTAATTAATGCTACAGTTCGAATTTAATAAACACCCATCAAAGGATAAATGAAAATTTCGAACCAGAAGAGATACAGTACCAAAATCAAACAAGACCTTCATAGAAAATCATCTATTTTCTCAAAACATTTGAACAGAGTTGTTCTAATGAAATCACTTGAAAGACAGTAAGATTTTTAAAGGTTAGGGCCTAACATGCCTGGATTTTTGCTCAAATTTCCGAAGCAGACCACTGGAAGAGCTCAGACTTTCTTTTCCTTTTCCAAGTTAGAGCGACCAACAAAATTTTGCTATCTCCATCACATATATATCCTCCTTGACAGAGAAAAGAGCTAGATAAGTTCATACTTGCCATGCAACACAGAGAAGACTGGTGCGAAGAACCAGTGAACAGGCAGAGAGAAACCCGAAAATCGCGACAAGCCAAACAAACCAACAAACTTCCTGTTTGCATGCCTTCTCGCGAGTTCCGAGCTCGACTACCGAGAATATTGAATGCAATTAAACCAACTTTCCCGCTAAAACTCCACTTCCACCGACCGCCAGAATTGGCGATAGTCAAACAAAATCCCAAGTTCATTTCCAGTTTTGGCGACCTGCCACGTCGGCACAGATTAGCCGTCCCCAAAACCTCCGCCAAGACCTGTCCCTCATCCTTATCCCATGCATTTAATAACATAGAAAACGCCGCCCATGGTTCGCACCCCTCCATAGGCCCCTTTATACTCTTGCTCATAGTTAGGTTAGTATCTTAGGTTAGAATTTAGGATAATACTCATTCTAACCATATTACACATAGATACTAACTTAGGACATTAACACATAGCCTAGGTCTAGGTTAGATTAACACTAATCTAACCCCTAGGTTAGGTTTAGTCTTAGGTTACTAATCATTTAATAATTCCAGTTAGGTCTACATTCTGTACACTCAGAAAAGACCTACCTCTTACCTTCTTGAACAGGGTTAGCTCCTGTTCTGCTGCAGAATCGTATGTAAACGAATTATTACCTGGTCCACGATCGAGACCTTCCAGATATTCTTCGATATCGGGAACCAATCCATTTCACTTGATCAGCCTGAGTCATACTCCTGACTAGCTTATTCAATGCTGCTAAACCTTGCAACCTGTTCAAGGTCTGTGATTTTAAATCATCATGAACAAACTTAAAGCATTACTTGGATCAATTCCACTGATCCAAGACTAGATCTTATAGATGGATAACTCTATAATTTATTCCGAGATCAGATTAAACTCAGATACAAAATGAAATAGATAAAAGAGTCTAATCATATTCTGACTCAGTCAAAGATCTGCAAAGAAATACAGTACATATCAAGCATGATTTCTCAATCGAGGAACACATCCTTTTACAAGAAATCACATATCAACACTTGTATGCTCAGGAGAAAGTAACAACAGTTCAGGGTGTTACATGCTTCCCTCCTAAAAAGATTCATCGTCCCGATGAATTACATATTAAATTATCCTTCAGGTCAATCAATTTATCAGTACACAAATAATGTGCCTATTTCATATTGAATAGTTCCAGAAATCAATGTCACAACACATTTTATTCAACCTGAATAAAGTCTGCCTTCATCTGGCTTTCATAAATACTTAAAAACAATCAGTTCATAAAAGTATGTTTTGTCAACAGATTTCATTCTGTTGAAAAAGAGAAGGAAAAGCAATTTTCATCTCTTCCAGATTTTCCCAAGTTGCACTTTCTTCGCTAAACTGGTCCCACTGGACCTTACATTGCTGTATATCACGATTTCTTAAATGCAATTGGCGAGTTTCCAGCACTCGTGTGGGTTTAACCACGATTATTCCTGGGTCTTGGACCTGCAAGGAATTCCAATTTAAAACATGTGACAGATCTGAAACGTATTTCTTAAGCAAAGAAATATGGAAAACATCATGCATGCGAGATAAAGCAGGTGGCAAAGCTAAACGATAAGCTACAGGATTGATTATTTCGACAATTTCAAAAGGTCCCACAAATCGAGGTGACAACTTGGCAGCCTTGCCAAAAGTTATAGAACTCTTTCTGGGTTTAACACGAAGAAAAACCTTATCACCAAGCTCAAACTTTCTATCAACCCGCTTAAGGTCAGCATAGCTCTTCTGCCTATCCGCTGCTTCCTTTAATCTTTCACGAATCAGCTTAACTTGCTGTTCCATTTCTGTGAGAATCTCTGGTCCAATTACCACTCTATCCTCAACACTGTCCCAACTAACAGGGGTTCTGCACTTTCTTCCGTAAAGTGCTTCAAATGGTGCCATCTTAAGAGATGAATGATAAGTGTTGTTGTATGCGAACTCAACTAATGGAAGATACTCTTCCCATTTATACTGTTGATCCATGCAATACATTCGCAACATGTCCTCCAACACTTGATTTACCCTCTCAGTTTGTCCATCCGTTTCCGGATGATATGCAGAACTGAAGTTTAGTTTCGTTCCAAGAGCTGCGTTAAGCGTTTGCCAAAACCTTGACGTCATTCTAGGATCCCTGTCAGATATAATCAGTTCTGGTACACCATGTAATCTGAAAATTTCGTGTACGAATCTCTTGGCCAGCACTGGTGAATCATCCTTTAGATTTCCAGCGATGAAATGAGCTACCTTGGTCAGTTTATCTACAACTACCAGGATAACATCATGTTTATTCCTGGACATAGGTAGTCCTTGTACAAAATCCATGGTTATTACTTGCCATTTGTACTGCGGTATGCTATGAGGATATAACAGTCCAGCAGGGTGCATATGTTCTGCCTTCACCCGCTGACATTCCAGACAATGAGTCACAAAATTAATCACATCCTTTTTCATACCTTTCCAGAAGTATTGCTGTTTCAAATCAGCAAGCATTTTTGTGATACCTGGGTGTCCAGAGAAAGGTGAATTGTGAAATTCAACTAACAACTTCTTTCTCAAATCGTTCAGCATAGGTACATATACCCTGTTTTCATAACGCAAGATTCCTTCATTATCAAAATGAAAACCTTTATACCTTATATCCTTAGGTTCTGCAGCAAGCGCTGCTTTTACTTGCTGAAAGTATGCATCTGATTCTGAGGCACCTTTTACCTCGTCTTTAAACTGAGTTCTTAATGTTATAAGAGCAGAAATGTGCCTCCTACGACTTAGAGCATCAGCTACTCTATTCTCCTTCCCTTTGATATAGCTAATATCAAAGTCATATTGTGATAAAAATTCTAACCACCTTCTTTGTCTGGCATTCAGATTGGGCTGAGTAAAAATATATTTCAGTCCCAAGTGATCAGTTTTCAACTCAAAAGGTTTCCCAAGTAAGTAGTGTCTCCAGACTTGAAGTGCATGAACAATGGCAGCAAGTTCCAAATCATGAGGGGCATAATTCAGCTCATGTATCTTAAGTTTTCTACTTTCATAAGCAATGACTTGATCATTTTGTAGCAAAACACCTCCAAGGCCTTCCCCAGAAGCATCCGTTACAACAGTAAAATTCCCATTAGGGTCTGGTACAGCTAAAATAGGTGCAGAAGTCAACTGGTCCTTCAGACTTTTGAAAGCCGCTTCGCACTTATCATTCCATATGAATTTCTTATCCTTCTTTTGTAAAGAAGTTATTGGTGCAGCTATTTTAGAAAAATCCTTTACAAATTTTCTATAGTAACCTGCAAGACCCATGAAGCTTCTTACTTCATGTACATTCTTTGGCGCAGGCCATTCAGTTATTGCCACTATTTTTGAAGGATCTACAGCAATTCCTTCTTTACTTATGACATGACCCAAATAGTGAACTTCTGAATCAAAGAAAGAACATTTGGATAACTTACCATACAACTTCCTCTTTCTCAAAATTCCCAAAACTATCTTCAAATGCTCATTGTGCTCCTCAACGCTTTTAGAATAAATGAGAATATCGTCCAAGAATACAAGTACAAACTTGTCCAGGTATTCTTGAAAAATATTGTTCATTAAATTCATAAAGGCTGCAGGTGCATTAGTTAACCCGAAGGGTAGAACTGTGAATTCATAATGTCCGTACCTTGTTCGGAAAGCTGTTTTATGAATGTCTTCTTCTTTAATCCTTAACTGATGATAACCAGATCGAAGGTCTATCTTAGAATAAACTGCTGCTCCACGCATCTGATCAAACAGATCATCGATCCTAGGAAGTGGATATCGGTTCTTGACTGTTGCTTTGTTCAACATCCGATAATCAATGCACAGCCTTAGTGTTCCATCCTTCTTTTTCACAAATATCACAGGTGCTCCCCAAGGTGAAACACTTGGTCTAATCAATCCTTTAGACAAAAGCTCTTGTAACTGTGCCTTAAGCTCGACTAACTCAGTAGTAGTCATCCGATAAGGCGCTTTGGAAATAGGTTCCGTTCCAGGCTTGATTTCAATGGTAAAGTCAAATTCTCTCTTGGGTGGTAACCCTGGTAATTCCTCAGGAAAAACATCCCTGAAACCTTGTAAAAGAGGGAATCGTTTCATGAAATCATCATCTTCTTCAGAAGATTCAGATATCTTTACCGCATAAAGGGTACATCCTTTATTTTTAGCCTTTTTAAGCTGCATAGCTGACAGTTTTCTAACTGAAATTTCCCGTTTCACACCTTGAATCTCTGCTGATTCCAGCTGATCATCTAAACATTTTATGTTCTTTTCATAGCAATCTACCTTTGCCTTATGGTCAGCTAACCAATTGACACCAATAATAATGTCATATGATCCTAAAGGTGTAACATAGAGATCAACTTCCGTGGAGAAGTTAGGTAAATCAAGGACTGCCCCAAAAAGACACTCACTCACTGTATGAACAGAGTTATTACCATACTCTACAGTCCAAGATTTATCCATTTTTCCAGCTTTTCTTTTAAGTTTAGAAGCAAGTTTATTAGAAATAAAACATTCAGTAGCTCCTGTATCAAAAAGAATTGTGACAGGTATGCCGAATAACTTACCCGGAACTTCTATAGGTGTTACTTGCTTTTCAGCTTGCTTGTCTGCTACTGCAGCATGTATCTTATGCTGCTGATTACGATCATCCTTCTTCAAAGGGCATTGATTAGCATAGTGGTCTTTGCCACAATTGTAGCAGCCTCCTACAGGTCCCTTCTTAGGCTCAGAATTACCTCCAGCCTTGTAATTGTCACGCTGTCCTCCATAGGGCTTCTGCCCATTGTTATAATTTTTAACAAAATTATCCCTTACATTTCCAGCAGGCTTATTTACTGCTGCTTTCTTATTGTTATCCCCTGGAAACTTACTCTTGTTTCCAAACTTTTTCCACGGTCCTTTTCTGGGTGCAAGAGAGGTTGAAGAAGGGTTTGCAGTCTTCTTCCGCACTTCCTCCTTATGGGCAGAAATAGCCTTTAATTTCTGTTCTTGCCTTATGGCCTTTTCAACAACTCCTTCCATAGTGGTTGGACTGTGAACATCGACCTCTCCCCCTATCACAGGATTCAATCCCATGATGAATTTCCGTATCCTGAACTTTTCGTCAGTTTGATACTGCGGTACATACTTGAGGAGTTTTGTAAACCGCTCCCAGTATTCAGTTACCGTTAGCTTCCCTTGAGCTAAGTTCTGAAATTCTGTCATTTTCTGATCATAGAAAAGTTGTGGCAGCCAACGTTGCCTAAAATAGCCTTTAAATTGATCCCAAGTAATATTGGTCTCATCAATGTTTAGTTCAGCTTTACGGCTATCCCACCACGAAGATGCTTCGTGTGAAAGCTGATAGGCTCCCCAAATAGCTTTGGTTTCCTCTGAGAAGTTCCTTATTGCAAAGTACTTCTCCATTTCGCTGAGCCAGTTCTCAGCTCCATCTCCTAATGTGGTGCCATCATACTTAGGTGGACTTATCCTTTTTATATCATTAGTGAGTTCTGCTGCCAATCTGGCCTTTTTGTTTTCTGGTTGGACAGGTGCATTCACAGCATTAACATCAACACCCATATTGGGGTTGTCCTCAGGAGGTGGCTGATTATTATTATCAGCTTCTTCATCCTCCTCATTTCCCATCACCTGCTGTTCCAATACAGCTAAGCGATCTCTTGTGTCCAACAGGGCAGCAAGGATCTCATCAAGTTTCTGGGTTGTTGCCGCTCCTCCTTCAGGTGGAGCATTACCCGCAACGTTCCCCCTTGTTCTAACCATTTTCTGTTACAAGAAAAATTCAGGTTTTTATCAGATTATGGACTCAATAGGTCCAAGAGCTGCAACCTTCAGCTCTGATACCAAGATGTAACATCCTCATTTTAGACAATAGAACAAGTCGATTTTTTTTTTTTTTGATAAATGCATTCTGGTTCTAAATACATAATTTAGAACTCACAAATCAAATAACCATTCATATAACAGACAACCATATGCAGCTGTAATGACTCGGATTACTTCCGATCTATTCATTCCATGACTCGGTAATCTACCGATCTATTCATGAGTAATAAGAGTTGGCGTTATTACTTAACCCTTCACTCTTGTGGTTCTCTTCCCTATTCTGGGATTCAGAATGCTCTGTCCAAGGAACCTAACTGAATAATTGTTACCATTATTCATCGGCATCTCATCCCTTAGACTAGGTGAATTAGGACAACGCAATCAGCAGCTTGCGATACTTTGGCCAAAGATTTGAAACATACTGTTTATGTCTCGTATTCCTTAACGGCATACTCGTCAATCTGGAATACGTCCTTCACCCCATTCTTATGTTATATAGAATGTCTTACACTGACTACTGTCAGTCCTTCCTTTCACAAACGAATCGCTCGGAGGCAGATTATCAAGGTGATAATGTTATATGGATGCCCACGAGGATTAGGGATATGGTGACATACTGGTTCAACCTTGCAGTTCAACCAGTGTGTCATGATACCCCGAATCTCCTAGGCAGCCTTATAACATGACCACGTTCATAATCGGACCCTGAGTAACTCGTGCGAGAACAAAGTGTAAATCTTAGCGATCAATGCAAAGGGTGTCGCCAGAAGTCTCCTGCATTGTTGTAACTTCGAGAAGATCCTAATCTTCTCGGAGGTACAACCCTGCAGTTGACTTGTGTCGTCAACCTTTAAATCCGCCTCGAAAAGATCTACTTAACAACATGCGTTACGCACTTGAGTTTAAATTACTTTAAAGACTTTTCCCTAAGGTTAGCCTTTCCCGATCCCTGGATTCTTCATCTTAAGACGACCCTCCTCTATAAAACCCATTACATGGTAGAGGTATTAAGGTCAAACTCTCATCAAGGAGTCATTAGAATACACCTGTTTCTAAACAACAGAATTGGACAATATCTCATACCCTTCACATGAGATTGCCATCCGAACTTCATTTGATTTATATCAGTTCTCTTAACTGAATTTATATCATACTTATTAGTATAAGGATATAAATGATTAAGAATCCAATTTAATATTGTCCTGTCATACTCAGGACTAGGGATTAGTAATTTAATCCAGCTTGTTTAGCGTTCTGCTTAGGTTCATTTTTAACCTATCTTTTAGAAAGACAATTATTTAAATTCAATATTGCTTTCGCTAGAACAATAAGATCTGCTAAACACTCATATGAATTCAACCACATTTTCTTGTAAGCTTTCATAGTTAATCCCAAAAGCATCCAAAATTTTACAAAGATATCATTGCCATTCCGGTATATAAACCGAAGAAGGTCAACTATCAGAAATAGAATACAATACATAAGTATCAAACACTTATTTCCATTCCTTTCAAAATTATACAATTACATTTTATGCAAGCAGCATACTTGATACAATGCTTAACGGAAAAGAAACATCTTTCCACATACAGTACATTTATATAATCAAGCTGTAATTCATTATGAAACAAATTAAATAATCTGATCATCCTGTCAGATCTGCATTG
Organism: Taxus chinensis; assembly: GCA_019776745.2. Lineage (NCBI taxonomy): Eukaryota > Viridiplantae > Streptophyta > Pinopsida > Cupressales > Taxaceae > Taxus > Taxus chinensis. The sequence goes on along the minus strand of CM034153.1, from coordinate 423,359,805 downwards.
CTTTTACCACTTACGGCAACCATCTGCAAAATAGTCAACATGAGTCAGTTCAATGAACTGAGCATGATAAGCACTAACTTTTAAAACAATTGCAATCCATCAATTGTTTTCATTAAACACCCTGTTTAAATGATATCAATAATCCAAACAAGTAAACATGATTCAGACTATTCCTTTGTAATCCAAAATGACTACGATTATGTAACTCTATCACCGTTACAGAATAGTCCTAAACACTTCTCAAATATTTCATCGAATATTAAGAATCAAGGGACGAATGTATACAAACAATCATTGAATCCAAAATCACAACATTGGGCAGATCGTTTCATTCATCCAAAAAGGAAAATATCATAATAGTTCGTAATTCCACCAATATGTTACAAAACAATTCCCACTGTTAGACAGACATCAACAAATATTAAAATAAAAGAAGAGAAAGAACCAAATCATTCCTACTTCCTTTCACATAAGTTCATTACTGTACTATCTACACATATGAAAAACATTCACCCAGTATGTATATGAACAAGTCCGACAAGCCACAAGAAGGATCGCTGTTTTTAAATCAAGAAATAAAACAACAAACAAAACTCCTGTACAACAGCTAACACATCAACATCCCATATATCAACCTTAAGCCCAACACTGGTTCATTTTATACACAGTATGGCTTTTGACCCAGAAGACAAACACAAGTTGAAATCAAGGAACTTTTAGCTAAAGTATGTAAACAACCCACCATCGACTTCATTGCATTAAGCATTGAGGTTTCCTAAAGACTATGCCAAGACGACCACACAGTAATATGAAAACATGCTCAGTCTCACTCAGACAGGAGTAAACGGAAAGGAATACACCAATCTATTCTTACCTTGGCGCATGCAAGTCTAAAGTATGGTTCGCGACTCACCTCAACAGAGCCAGACACATGACAATAATTATCCATACTCAAGGACTCAAACAGTGACAAACGACAGTGTCCAACTTAGTCAATAAGATACAGAAATACAAGTACCATCCAAGAATTCAAATGATCCCAAAATAGGTACCAAGTCAAACAATTGCAATACTGTTACCCTGGGGTTTATCTATCAATCATAACCCCCACTATATCATTAAAGCCGATATCGCAAGCATGTCAAACAACACAACTCATTGTGCCAAAATCCATCAAGGCCAAATAAACACACGATTCAATCTCAGGCTTAACAGAATGCCAAAAGACACTAACAAGATACCCGCCACCAGGGTCAACAGCAGAATAAACCAAACAGTCAATTGAAACATCAGTTATCACCCTAAGTCGTCACCATCTGTCAAAATTTCAAACTGAGTTCCTAATAACCTACAGTACCAAATGAATGTAAAGATGTAAATCCCATTTCTGCCCATAAATCCCTCTGTGCCAACACTGGCAAGACATTATAAACACCTCAGTAAACGAACCAGAATACTGAAATTCCAAAACAAGGAATCCAACGGTACCCTTACCAAACATTTCACACAAGATGGCACAGGAAAGAAACGTAGAATTTCATCCAAAGAGTTAAACCACCACAAATTCAATATTGCTTGACCTACACAAAGGTAAAACGCCCTTCATAACAAAAAGGTCGTGCTACCCTTGCAAGTTACAAGAACTTCGAGGACAAAAATCAAAATTACCAAGATTCCCACGATCCAAATAGATGTCACAAACGAAGTTCAACAGTGGTCCACAGTAATATATGAATCATTCAATGGACTCAACACCAGAGTCGTCCGAATAAAATACATATATTCCATACTGTACAGTGCTCACAACGGGTTAGATCCCGTTACCAAATAACAAGGAAAAACATACCACCGAGTCGAAAGGAAAAAACATGTAACAACACAATAGTTTACCTGTTCATCTAAAACAATTTTAAAAGACAGAGACGAAACCCAAAAAGATATCATTAGCCACTGTCATTAAAACCCACGACAGAGCTTGCCAATGATTTCATAATACTGAACAAACAAACATTCCATCAATATTCAAAATTCTTTCGACAAGTTCCAAAACAAGAACAACGACCAAAAACGACAGAACAAACAGTGGCCTAGAGGCATATACCTCATCACAGGAAATTATGGGCTCCGCCGAACAGGCCGAGCAATCTTACATTTCACATGTTTTTGGTGCGCATAATTAAGCCAGAATGCAACACAAAGTAAATTATGCTACAGTTCGAATTTAATAAACACCCATCAAAGGATAAATGAAAATTTCGAACCAGAAGAGATACAGTACCTAAAATCAACAAAACCTTCATAGAAGATCATCTATTTCTCAAAACATTTTGAACAGAGTTGTTCTAATGAAATCACTTGAAAGACAGTAAGATTTTTAAAGTTTAGGGCCTAATATGCCTGCCCATTGATTTTTGCTCAATTTTCCGAAGCAAGACCACTGGAGAGCTCAGACTTTCCTTTTCCTTTTCCAAGTTAGAGCGACCCAAACAACCAAAATTTTCGCAAACCTAGAAGACTCCATCACATTTTACTGTCTCCCATCACATAATATCCTCCTTGATAGAAAAGAGCTAGATAAGTTCATACTTGCCATGCAACATAGAGAAGACTGGTGACGAAGAACCAGTGAACAGGCAGAGAGAAACCCGAAAATCGCGACAAGCCAAACAAACCAGCAAAACTTCCTGTTTTCATGGACCTTCTCCTGCGTTTCTACCCGAGCTCCTTTCTGTACCGAGAATATTTGAATGCAATTAAACCAACTTTCGCCGCTAAAACTATTCTTTGCAACTTCCAATAAGCCTACCGCCAGAATTGGCGATAGTTGCAACAAAATCCCATTCATTTCCATTTTTTTGGGCGACCTGCCCTGTCGGCAAACAGATTAGCCCATGTCATGCCAAACCTCCTGCCATAGACCTGTCCCTCATCCTTATCCCATGATCGAATAACTAAGAAAATGCGCCCCATGGTTCGCACACCCTCCATAGGATTTATATCGTTTCTCATGTTTAGGTTAGTATCTTGGTTAGAATTTAGGATAATACTCAATTCTAACCATATTACAAGATACTAACGTTAGGTGGCATTTCAGGACAAAGATCTAATTTTTAACTTGATAGCCTAGTTAGTTAGACAACAATATCTAATAGACATTAGGTTAGGTTTAGTCCGTTAGGTTACTGGTTATTTATAATTCCCAGTTAGGGGTTACAGGGTGTCCTGGGGGGGTACATCTCAGAAAGACCTACCTCTTACCTTTTTGAATTAGTGAGTTTAGCTCCTGTTTCTGCTGCAGAATGTATGTAAAAATAAAATTTGACCCCATTTCCAAAAGATCGTCATAGACCTTTATAGATATACTTTTTGTCGGGAACCAATTTTTCACTTGATCAGCCTGAGTCATAATTCCTGGATAGCTTATTCAATGCTGAGGGACTTGAGTTTTTGCCAAACCTTTTGGTTTTGTGATTTAATTCATCATTAACAGTTTAACGGCATTACTTGGATTTGTTGAATTCCACTGATCCAAGACTTCAGATCTTATAGATGGATAATTTATATGAGATTCAGATGGGAGGCTTAGTGGATGAATTATTACCACCAGTTCAAATACAAAAGATCCCCAAGAAAACATAAAAAGGGTCTAATCAGGAAATTTGAAAAGAAATCCAGGCTGATGTTTCTGAAAGACAAAAAATCGGGGGTTAAAAATCAAAAAAATAATTTTTAAATCGAGGAAAAAATCCTTTACAAATAAAATTAACATAACAACTTACTTTAATGGCTCGGGAAATAAGAACAAAATTCAGGGTGTTAACACTCACTAAATAATTAACAAAATTCTGACCACAAAGTACTTTAAATAAGAGGGTCATTTGCTAGAAAATTCCCAATTCCAAAATTAGCAAAGATCTTAAAGGGGAAAAAATGTCCACAGAACGAAGAATAGAGGAAAAAATTCAACCAAGCATTAAGAAAAAAAAGTTATCATAAGTAGGCTGATCTTCCAAGTTGGATTTAAATCAAATGTTACCTTGATGGCACTGGGAGTTGAACAATTGGTCAATCGATCTAATAAAATCGCCATGAGGTAAAACAAGAAAACAAAACCAAACAAGAGAAAAATCAAGAAGGAAATCCATGCTCATAGTTTAAAAGATGGATAAACCTCAGAATAAAAATCCAAGTAACTGATGCAAGTTACCAAAAAGAATACTAAAAATCCACTTACTGTTGATGAAGCTGAACTAGATTCGTAAGTTATCTATTTAAATGGCTAAAAAACCTATATTTGGAGGTGGAAAATTGGGAGATTTTCCGGAGAGATAAGATCTTTGAGAATAATCTAAAAGTGATAAACAAAAAAATAATAAAGAAAAGAGTCAAGTCATTTATCTCGCTGAAAAATTTAACACTAGCATTCTTTCTAGGGCAATGTTGATTCAACCAATATGACATCATAACAAAGGTAGGGCAGAAAAATTAAAAAAAAAAATCAAAAAACCCATCGGGGCCTAAACAAAATTCAATTGGGTCCTTTCAAAAACCATCCAAAAAAATCTCAAAAAAAAAAAAAAAAAAAAAAAAAAAAAAAAAAACAAAAAAAAAAAAAACAACAAAAAAAAAAAAAAAAACCATGAGCTTTCAAGCAAAAAAAAAAAAATTTTAGCCACAAAAAACAAAAAAAAAAAAAAAAAAAAACAAAAAAAAAAACAAATATCAAAAAAAAAAAATACCTAAAAAAAAAACAAAAAACAAAAAAAAAAAAAAAAAAAAAAAAAAAACTCAGTAAAAACATTTCTGGACTAAGGCTAAAAAAATGAGTCTGGAAATAAACAATCCCAAAGCCTTGGTTGCAAAAAACAAAATTTTCCTGATGTATTACTCAATCTTCACAACAAAAAAAAAACCTCTTGAAAACAACAAAAAAAAAAACATAAAACAAAAAAAAAAAAAAAACAACAAAGAAAAAAATTAAAAAGAAGACAAAAACAAAAAACCAACACAAAAACAAAAAAAAAACCAAAAAAAAAAACAAAAACAAAAAAATATGAACATAACCACAAAGAGTCATCACTCACATATGACTCACAAGATTTCAGAAATCTCTTGACACCTAAATACATTTCCATGCTCATCAGAGTAACCCAATTCACACTAAACATACGAAAAAACTGTCCCAAGGAAAAATAATCAAACATAACAGCAGAAAAACAAACCCAACACAACCAAAACAAACACACAAAAAAATTCAAAAAAAAGAAACAAAATAAAAACTACAAGAAACAAAAAAATCAGTGAAACGACAAAAAATAAGACAAGACTTAGGAACCTACAGCTAAAAATCGTATGCAGGCCGTTACAACCCAAAACACACATAAAAGCATACAATCGTCAGCTATGAAAAAACAAAAAAGCAGGGGTTACTTTGAAACCAAACAAAGTGCAAAACTTTACAAGACACCCAACCATGTTTGTCAATAGAGTAATCAAAGCAAACTGAAGATAAAAAAAGAGCCAACACCATTTTTAGGTCACATTTCTTAACCACAAATTAAAATGGACAACAATGAGTCCAACTTAGAGCAAAACCTGTTAATGTATCTCATCATCAAAGTTGTAATTTGTGTCCTATCCCCCAAAAAATCACACAAAGAAACTACAACAACAACAAAACCTATTTTAAGCTATGAAAAACACAAAAAGTAAAACAGAATATCAACCTTTGGGGGGCAAAAATAAACCAATTAGTCTAGAAGTCTAATCTTCAAATAAACATGGAAATACTTTACTAATAAAAATTATACTAAAGATATGGGGGGGCCATCACCCAACTTCCGATTTAAGCTTGAAAAATCTCAATTTAAATGCCATACTAATCAAAAGCCCATATTGGCCCAACAAAGTGCATTCCTAATACACAAACCCAAATCACCCCCAAACCCCCAACAACATTCCCAAAAAAAACTTGAAAACAAAACAACACAACTCTTATTTGCTAAAGCAGAACACCAACTTCTCCACCCAACCCCTGGTACACAATTCTATGACAAGCCTCAAAACAAATACATAATTCAGTAATGCCCTGTCCCGTGCGTTCACACTCCAACCCCACCAAATCCTTGGCATCACAAAGATATCAGCCAAAAAAAAGGCGTGAGGGTACCACAAGGCTCTATCTGCTTAACGATTTATGACACAAAACCCCCGGCACTGCCAACATGGAATACTGGTGGTAAACTAGTCAATGAAACCTAGTTCACCCCTTAGACAAACCACAAGCAATTCAAGCTGCCATCCTCAACCAGCCCAATTTCAGGAGATAACACCAAAACGATGCTCAAATAACGTAAAAACCTAACTAATGAAATATGCCAGACCCTTATCCTGCAACCTTGTTTCATGCTTGTTGCCCTCGTGGAACAAACCCTGATGCCAGACATAAAGGCCTGAAACACTTTCATACAATCCCCACAAGCCTGACCTTATACACGACCCCCCACAACTGATAAATGTGGACTGGTAACCATAATTCTCAAAATGGGGTGCATTTTAACCACGGTAATCCCCACAATGTTGTTACAAACAAACAACAAAAAACAAATACATTCATACACAAAACCCCTATACAAACAAACCTCAAGCATGCCCCAAAGGAAGTCATCGCCAATCATCAGAATGGGGGTTATAACCTATGTCGGTGAGCTAGGTACCTTACAAACCAACAAAATATTGCAAAAAGAAGGAAACATGAACATCAGATCACTTGAAATTAATCTTTTTTCAGCTTTGTAAAAAAAACATCCTGCTCCAAAAAAACCCTCTGCGACCATACTGCAAAAATTATACCTGAAACAAAACGGGTGGTGGCCAAGTAAAACCTAAACACAATAAAACTTCCCTGTGGACCACAATCGGTAACCTACAATTCCCCACACCCTCCCCTCCACTACCAAAAAAACAAACTAACACCATGTACAACCACCTCAAACTCAAAAGCAACAGTTTCCCTTTGTATTTTTTTTCTGGGTCACCTAAACCCAACAAACCCACAAACCCAACAACACCTTTCATTTCAAGATGTTCCACATGATATGTCAAAACCACTTTTTTCCTCCCAAAAAAACACCCGTCACCAATACCAAGGACACTCCCTCAAACCCCATCCATGGGGAAGGCCCATACAAACCACCCCAAACTGACCCCCCCCCACAACCACCCCAAATAAAACTCCCCAAATCCCCAAAAAAACAACCACCCCCAAAAAAAAAAAAAAAAAACCCAACCACCACCCCCAACCACCAAAACCAACCTACCCAAAACCAACCCACAGAACCACCAAACCAAAAAAACAACAAATCCCAACCACCACAACTAACAAACAGTAAAAAACCAAAAAATCCAAACAAAAACCAAACCCCCCAACAAATTCCACCCCCAAACCACTTAAACCCCACAAAAAATATACCCAATTAACAACACAAAGACAAAAAAAACCACAAACTACCGAATACAAACCCAAAAGCAACCGGTGACACCCCGACCAAATTACAAAACACACTCCCAAACACCAATACACCCCCAATAACAACACCTCTTCCAACCAAAAAAACACAAAAAAGAAACCTAACCACACCTAACCCAAAACAACAACTCTTTCAAAAACAAAAAACAACAAACAAAAACAAAACCAAAAAACAAACCCAAAACTCACAAAAAAATTAACAAAAACACAAAACAAAACAAAACCTGGAACGGCAACCAACCACAAAAAAACAAACCAAACGCAAAAAAAACCAAACCACAACCACCCCAAAACCAAAAACAAGAACCAACAAAAACAACACAACCAAAAAAACCCAAAAAAAAAACACAAAAACAAAACAAATAACACCAAGACAACAACCAACATTCAAAAGCCCCGCCACCAACCACCCCCCACGGTACTCCCCCACGCCTACAACCCACCCCACCTCACACACAACGAGCGCAAAACAACACGATAACACTAGAGGCCACACCACTTCAAACACAGTCTCCTTCCCCGACTCTATGCGCGATCCCGCCTCACTGCTTCCTTCGCCACTTTTTCGCGCCGGCGCCCTCTTTCCATGTTTGAACCACAACGCCACGTCAACTAACACTTTCAGACCCCCCTGACCCGGTTCCCTGTCCTCAATCGCTTGTGCCCTTGTCCATTCTCGCCCCACCCCCTTCCAACCCAAAGCCCAACACCCAAAAGCGCCGGATCTAAGCATGCGCGCACACCCACCACCACCTTCCTTAACTACTCACAACGCCGATCCTCACCCCCCCCCTCCCAAATCAGAAACCCCCTACCTATAGACCTAAAAAAAAAACAAAAACACCAAAAAAAAAAAACAAAAACACCTTGTTAACCAAACAAAAAATCCAAAAAAAACAAAAAACAACTGCAAAAAATTCAATACCCACAAAGACCGTGGTTTCAAATAAACCCCACAACAACAAACCCCCCCACCACCCCCACAACCACACCTCGCACCACACACACACCCCCACCCCACCCCACCACAAATCCCTCACCCATAACCAACCACCCCCCCAACTGTTAGTCCCCCACCCCCACACAACCCACCGAATTCCGACACACCCAAAAAAACAACAAACAAAAAACCAAAAAAAAAAACCATAAAAAAAACAAAAACAACATAAAAAACCAAAAAAAAACAAAAAAAAAAAAATTAAAACAATAAAATTCCCACCAAAAAACAACGAAAACGACCCCACACGCCGACCAAAAACAAAAACAAAAAAAAAAACACCAACAAAAAACCAAAGCAAAAAAACAAAAAAAAAAAACACAAAACGCTCTCTTGCCCCACAAATGGTGCCCCGTAGAACCCCAGCGCTGCACACACCAGCCTATGCGACACCCCCACATCAACCATCTCCGACCACATCACCCGTGCGAGACACACCTACCACCCCCCAAAACCCACCACAACCACCCACACCCCAACACACACAAACCCAACCCCCCCCCTCTACCCATTTACAGCATGCTATCGTCGCCAACGCATCTACTTTAAGCTTAACAACCTATCCCCAAAACTCACCCCCAGCCACCGAGCGATCTTCAACCCCCGAACTCACCTCAACCCAAAGTCTCCGTTAGCCCTCGCTGTGCCAAAACAGCCGGCACCCTGCGAGCACACCCCGCCACCCACCACTCTAGCACCCTCGAGTCCAGGTCCAACGCGACCACACCACGTCCACCTTACCATCCCGCATACACAACACCACCCCCCCGCACGACAGCACACGCATGGGAGCCGCCTGATCCCCTACCAACACCACCAGCCCCACCCCCTCCATGCAGGCCGTCTTCCCGCTTGCTGCGGTCTGTCGTCAGGACTCCGCGCCCCCCCCTAGTTGTTCACCTCTTTGGCCACCGTCTCCGACACACACAAGCCGCCCACCCGCAGAGATCCCAATCCAAGACATTCACAGAACAGAATACCCACAGAAGAAAAAAAACACACCCCCACTTTATCTTGCCGTGGTCCCCCCGTTGTGTCACACAAGACACACATCCATTCAAGGCTCTTAAGGGGACACATGACAGATGCCCGATGCCGACCTCCCCTGGTAAACACACAGATTCTTCAGTTACATGGAGGGAACAAAAACTCCTGGACAGAGCATTCTAAATCACCGACAGAACTAGGGACGCAGGGGAGAGAACCACAGAGTGAACGGGTTACACTCGAACCAGTAATACCGCCAACTCTTAGTCTCTCAATGAATAGATCCGGTTAGATGACGAGGTCAATCGCGAAATGACTAGATCGGACGTAATCCGCGCCCGTCAACAAAGTCACATTACCACGAGCTAAGATGGGGACCTAATCGCACCTGGTTGGTTGGCTAATAGTAGGTGACAATGAATGAAATGATATGGTGATGGAAGCTTCCCAGATGGCTCTGTGAATTTAGATGGCTATTGATTACTACTGCTAGTGCTGCTATGGATGGTCTGATGTGTGTACTAATGCTGGTCATGCGTGCATGCAGCTCTGGTTTTTCACTTGCTCTTAAAAGATGTGTTAATCTCTTTGAAATGTGCCAATCTTGGAATAAGGTGTTTTGGGGTTAAATGGTAACTGATGGTGGTTCCTGGCTTACTGGCAGTGGTTTAGGGTAACCGGTGTTGGTTAGGGTAGGATTGTTCCTAGGTTTATTAAACTAGGCAGATCCCCTTGTTTTCTCTGGGATCGTGTTTTCGTTTACTCCATGGATTAGCATGGAAGCTTCCTTCCTAAACGGGCAGAATGTGGTTAGAGGAATGTAGGCATTGATTTTTAGGGGTTTGGTAAGTTCTTAGTTAGTTATGGCAACTTACTAAGAATAGGTTCTTAGGGTGAGGTGGCTAGATGAGGTGGATATGTGGGCATTATCCCAATTAGGATATTTAAATAATAAATATTGTGAGGATAATGAATTAAATTAATTAAATTAATATTAGAGTGGGATGAAAGAGGGCATGGTTAGGTGAATGTGTTCAAGGTGTTTATTTGACGGGGGACCAAGGGGAGTATGACGTAATTTTAGTGTCTACATTTTTCCCCTTTTTGTTGTGTAGCTTGTATCTGTAATCTAGGTAATGGGCTAGGGTTAAAGGTAGTGACAGTCAAACACACACACACACGTATAAACTGAAGCATGGTACCAGGTTGAAGAGTAAGAAAACTCGACATTGTCTAAGGTTGATATGTTTATCCAAACAAGGTTGAAGTGATTTTGGTATCCAAGGTATAGGATATGGTTAGGAAACATGATGCATGTTAGGTGTAAGAATGTTTAGGTATGTTTTGGTACACCGAGGGTTGGGTTAGGATAAATGGTCATGGCAAGAGGCAAGGTAATGTCATTAGGTCAACCACATAGGTAATAGTGTAATAAGGTATAGTGGGCAGATAGGGTCAAAGGTAGCTAGCGATGGTCTATGTCCAAATATCTAGGTCACGGCATGGGTAGGGCCGAGGTATGGGTAAAATAACGAGTCCCCGAAAGAGGATGAGGGGAGGCAGTAAATGATAAGGTAAATTAAAATGTTTGTTTGGGTAAAGATCATGGCCGCAGGAAAGGTAAGGTTGTAAGGCTAATAATCGTGGTAACATCATCGCAAGGTAGAGCGAGTGCATAAGGTCGATTGTCACTCCAAGGGGATTGGTGTGGGTAGATGGGTACAATGTAGGTAAAGCTGTGGGAGAGGTAGAAATATGCCCCACCTAGTGGTAAGAGCAAGTGATGAATGATGAGGTGAGGAGGGTGAGGTGAATGGTTAGGGTAAGCGTTGGGTGAGGGAAAAAAGAGTGATGGGCAGGGTAATAGGGTGAAATTATGGGCAATGTGGAAGAGAGGGTGACTGATGCCGGTATAGGGTAATCAACCACGGTAAGGTAGGGTGTGTGACCGATGCCAGTGAAGGTAAAACCGGAGTTGGTTAGGTCGGGGATGTTATAAAAAAGAAAAATTACACAGTTTTCGGAATCATTTTTCCCATGCAAAATAGAAGAAAATGACACGAGAGAGAGGGAAAGTTGGAAAGTGTCCAGACGGAATGGAAAGATGAGTTGCTAAGCCAAACGATGGGTGATTGGCAGGGTATAGGTGGGTCAATGAGATCAGATTGTTGGATTTAGGTGGTTGGAGGTGAAGTGACCAATTGGTGATGACAGAGGCTAGAGAGCAATCGGGCAAGCCACCGGTGCAGCGGCCAGATGTGCCACCACGGTGATGGCAGCGTGATGAGGTAAGTATCAAACCCTTTCCATGTTTTGTGAGATAGATTAGGAGATAGGTTGGGTTTTGAAATATTAAGTGTGTGGGGGGATAATGAAATTTGAAATATGGGAGGGTAAATTGGGTAGAATAGGAACGGGGAGAGAGGTAAGTGGGTGAATGAGAGGTGGGATGGGGTTGAGGGGAAGTGTAGGGGAGAATGGGTTAGTAGAAGGGTCAAGAGAGGGATTTTTTTAAGAGGGGAGGGTTTGGGGGTCGTAGGTTTCACCACGACAGTGACCGGTGTTGGTCAGGGTTAGTTGGCGTTGATAGGGTTAAATGGGTATTGGTCACAAAATAGGTGACCCATGCCAGTTTAGGGTGACCGAGGTCAGTTAGAGAGAACTGACACTGGTCAGGTTTTGGAGAAAAAGGGGCCGAAAGGGCCTCAAGTTGAGTGGCTGATAGAGGTAGGGGGAAAACAAGGTGTTTTGGTGTAAAACATGGCATAAGCGTGGGGGGGGGGGAACGGGAATGGGTAGATGATAGTGGGTGAGAGTCGGGGTGGATAGATAGAAATGTGATACAAAAGTAGGTTGTGGAAGAAAGAATGAGATGAGGTAGTAGGTATAGGTGAGGTGTTGAGTGTGGGTATGATGAAGGTAGATTAATTTGATGTTTGTGTTGGATGTAGGGGAGAGATCAGCTATGGATGAGAGACAAGGTACCACCACTGCTCTTGAGAGTGCGAGATGTATTGACAGTTGAGGAGTGACGGCACGTGGAGGAGGTGGGCCTGATTGGGGTCCGACGCTATCAGTATGTAATCTAGCAGCCGAGTTTGATGGTCACCCTCATCAATAGAGGGGATTTAACGACCGACACGTTCCACCTATCGACGAGTGAGATGCCAGTCACCCTAGAGGATGTGTTTAAGATCTTGTGGTTACTGATACTGGGGACATAGGTGTACTCGATCTCCTCCAAGGCCTCGAAGGAGTTGATGCTGATAGTTTTTGGGGAGGGAATGGCAGAAATGACATTGCATAGTGCTAGCTTGAGTTATGGGGGGATGTACCTAGCCCATCTAGAGGAGATGAGGCTAGTTGTTTTATTGATGGAGATAGTGTGCTATTTCACACTGCCAAATGTACAAGGTGAGAGATTTTCCCGCTCCTTGATGGGGGTTTTTACATGACACGGTGATGCATCAAACCTGATTTACCTGGGCATCAACATTCATGGTACAGCTATACAGAGAGCTATGGGCGTATGGGTGTCTGCACAAGTTTAGATTATGTTGCACGTTTGTTCTACAATGCTGGGCCTATGAGCACATTGTTTGTGTGTGGCCATTGGTTATGCCCTAAGTAGATGCATTTCCACTAAGATTGGTTTGGGTGGGGTACAGGTGATGGGTTCCTGTAATTCGAGAGCATCGATCAGACATGACTACACATGATGTAGCATATTACAGGTGTCTATTAGAGGGGTTTTCCGGGGTAGACATCATATGGAGACCATATGTGGGTTATCCTTCATACAGATGAATGCAAGATGAGCTACATGGCCTTTAGCTGTTGAGATGGATAGAGGGGTGCCATGCCGGGGAGCACAAGATCATCCCAGTTGACAGGGTTAGGTGACAGTTTGGGATGCTACAGGACATACCTCCACCCTTCCTGCAGTACAGGAGAGATGACATGGAGAGGCCATTGCCTCTACCATAGCCGACAGTGCCCACAGGGTAGGAGGAGTATGAGGTAGACTGGTGGATCGATGATGCCAAAGTGACAGATAGATATAAATAGTGGTGGGTGGCTCATTTACAAGTAATACCACCCAGACTTGGATAGACAGATTTAGCCACTATCACATTGTATAGAGACACCTTACAGGGGCAGGTGGTGACCTTGATTACTCAATTGGGGATGGTTCAGGGGTAGTTAGCCCGTTCAGAGGTGGAGGTCGCTGAGTTACATGCACAAGTGGCCAATCTTTAGGCCAAGATGGCCCAGGGTGGAGATGGGGATGGTGATGATGGTTAGGTGGCCACCCTAGAGGCATAGGTTACAGGGCTATAGGGCTAGTTGGCCATGACATAGGAACAAATTTATGCATTATAGGTACAAGAATTAACACAGGGTGTGAGGTCGATGACACCTCTATAGGTGCTGGGACAGGGGCACAATTTACAGGAAGGGGTGAGATAGGGTCCTGCAGAACAGGTATAGGGGCTGAGGCCTATGGGGCCACCAAAGACCATTCCCATATCTAGGTTACAGGATACCCTAGGTGAGGCCATATACTACCAGGATCAGTTGACGGTGGTCGGGATAGAATTTATATCCTATGGAGAGTATAGGGAACAACAGGACTCAAGTGAGAGGACTAGATCCTGAACTCATAGTGTAAAGAGTACAGGGGCCATCAAGCTCTGAGATAGGATCAGGGAGAGGCCACTAGCTCATGGAGACTATCTTTAGGTGATGTGCTAGTAGGGTGCGGTGAGATGACACCAGATCGTTAGGCAGGAGCTGAGGAGGAGACCAGAGAGACTGCCATAGAGGAATTTTGGTAGGATGAGGCTTGATGCCCATTCCTATATTTGGATGTATTGTTGTCATTTTTTTAAAATATATACCGGCTTGCATGTTGAAGATGGTGAGGATGTACTAGAGTTTTATAGATTTTGATCATATCCCATCCTACGCGCTGAAGATGGTGAGGCTGTATATGAGAGTTTTGAGAGACTGGATTATATACACTGACCTATGTGCTGAAGACATTTGGCAGTTATGTATATGGATACACATGTTTGGATATTGTATTTAAATAGATGATGATGATTATGGGCATTATGTGTTTGTGTTGATAACATTTTATTATTATACATAGATGAACTTATGGTAGGTGTGTTAGGCATGGATTGAGTCAGTCATGGATTTAGGCATGATGGAGTCAGGTCATGGTTTTAGGCATGGATTGAGTTAGGTTTTGGTTTAGGCATGGATTGAGTCAGGTCATGGATTTAGGCATGGATTGAGTTAGGTCGTCGTTTTAGGCATGGATTGAGTCAAGTATTGGATTTAGGCTTGACAGAGTCAGGTCGTGGGTTTAGGAATGGATTGAGTTAGGTTTTGGTTTAGGCATGGATTAAGTTAGGTCATGGATTTAGGCATGTATTGAGTTAGGTCATGGTTTTAGGCATGGATTGAGTTAGGTTGTGGAGGTTGTAATTCATTCATTTTTTGCAATGAATGATGATATGGGTCATGTTTAAGATGTTTTATAAGACATGCATGACGTTGGTAAAGAAATGGTAATCAAAATAAATGTATGTTTTGATGATGAGAAAAAATGTGAAGTAATTTGTCATTTGTTTGGTTTAATTTCCAATTTTTGATATAAAAAGGAGACAAAGTAGGGTAGAATGTGGTTTATAAAAATAAAAGATGAATTGGTTAGGGTAGAGAGTGGCCGAGCTAACCTCTAATGGCCCCATGCCCCATGGAGTGCTACCTACATAGTCCCAGCGAAAAGGGACCTCAGGCTGATGTAGTTCTCCCATAAGCTAGGGAAGACTATGAGAAGGTCTGAGAATGAGATGGTAGGTTTTAAGCATGGTTTGGGTTTAGGTCTGTTAGGTGTGGGTGAGTTGTGGGCAACTTGGTATAGGTGATTTCAATTATGGTAGAAGAAGTAGATTACCCAAAGGTAAGCATTGAGGACCAAGTCTTATATAAGGTAATCAATACATAATAAAGAAGGTTAAAAGATAAGAGGGGGAAATAAAGCCACCTGATTGGTGAGGATCATAATTGGTGGATCATACCGTAGGTAGGATAGGGAACACAAGACCCTAAAGAATTTGCATGAGTGATTTTCCTAAAGGCAAATAATAGTCAGATGACCACCAAATGTCACAGTTCCAAGAGGTTCCTTGAGGTGGTAGGAAATGGGAGTGTGATGGTGAGAGGAATGAAAGGTGGTTAATTTTTATATGGTACGAGGTAGCATGCATTTGTAGCAAGAGATCCAAGGTCACAATGGGCAAGTCCATGACTAAAAGCTTTTTTTTTTTAACTGTAACACCCTGAACTGTTGTTACTTTCTCTTGAGCATACAAGTGTTGATATGTGATTTCTTGTAAAAGGATGTGTTCCTCGATTGAGAAATCATGCTTGATATGTACTGTATTTCTTTGCAGATCTTTGACTGAGTCAGAATATGATTAGACTCTTTTATCTATTTCATTTTGTATCTAAGTTTAATCTGATCTCGGAATAAATTATAGAGTTATCCATCTATAAGATCTAGTCTTGGATCAGTGGAATTGATCCAAGTAATGCTTTAAGTTTGTTCATGATGATTTAAAATCACAGACCTTGAACAAGTTGCAAGGTTTAGCAGCATTGAATAAGCTAGTCAGGAGTATGACTCAGGCTGATCAAGTGAAATGGATTGGTTCCCGATATCGAAGAATATCTGGAAGGTCTCGATCGTGGACCAGGTAATAATTCGTTTACATACGATTCTGCAGCAGAACAGGAGCTAACCCTGTTCAAGAAGGTAAGAGGTAGGTCTTTTCTGAGTGTACAGAATGTAGACCTAACTGGAATTATTAAATGATTAGTAACCTAAGACTAAACCTAACCTAGGGGTTAGATTAGTGTTAATCTAACCTAGACCTAGGCTATGTGTTAATGTCCTAAGTTAGTATCTATGTGTAATATGGTTAGAATGAGTATTATCCTAAATTCTAACCTAAGATACTAACCTAACTATGAGCAAGAGTATAAAGGGGCCTATGGAGGGGTGCGAACCATGGGCGGCGTTTTCTATGTTATTAAATGCATGGGATAAGGATGAGGGACAGGTCTTGGCGGAGGTTTTGGGGACGGCTAATCTGTGCCGACGTGGCAGGTCGCCAAAACTGGAAATGAACTTGGGATTTTGTTTGACTATCGCCAATTCTGGCGGTCGGTGGAAGTGGAGTTTTAGCGGGAAAGTTGGTTTAATTGCATTCAATATTCTCGGTAGTCGAGCTCGGAACTCGCGAGAAGGCATGCAAATAGGAAGTTTGTTGGTTTGTTTGGCTTGTCGCGATTTTCGGGTTTCTCTCTGCCTGTTCACTGGTTCTTCGCACCAGTCTTCTCTGTGTTGCATGGCAAGTATGAACTTATCTAGCTCTTTTCTCTGTCAAGGAGGATATATATGTGATGGAGATAGCAAAATTTTGTTGGTCGCTCTAACTTGGAAAAGGAAAAGAAAGTCTGAGCTCTTCCAGTGGTCTGCTTTGGAAATTTGAGCAAAAATCCAGGCATGTTAGGCCCTAACCTTTAAAAATCTTACTGTCTTTCAAGTGATTTCATTAGAACAACTCTGTTCAAATGTTTTGAGAAAATAGATGATTTTCTATGAAGGTCTTGTTTGATTTTGGTACTGTATCTCTTCTGGTTCGAAATTTTCATTTATCCTTTGATGGGTGTTTATTAAATTCGAACTGTAGCATTAATTACTTGTGTTTGCATTCTGGCTTAATTATGCAAAACATGTGAAATGTAAGATTGCTCGGCCTGTTCGGCGTGAGCCCATGAATCGTTCCTGTGATGGGTATAGGCCATTGATTGTCTGTCGATTTTTGGTCGTTGATTCTTGTTTTGGAAACAGTCGGAAGAAATATTGATGGAACTGTTTGTTTGTTCAGTATTATGAAATCATTGTAAGCTCTGTCGTGGGTTTTAATGACAGTGGCTAATGATACTTTTTGGTTTCGTTCTGTCTTTTAAAATTGTTTAGGAACAGGTAACTATTGTGTTACAGTTTTCCTTTCGACTCGGTGGTAGTTGTTTTTCCTTGTTATTTTGGTAACGGGATCTAACCCGTTGACAGTGTACAGTATGGATATATGTATTTTATTCGGACGACTCTGTTGAGTCCATTGAATGATTCATATTGTGGACCACTGTTGAACTTCATTTGAATATCTATTTGGATACTGGTAATTCGATTTTGTACTCGAAGAGTAACGGGTAGCACGACCTTTGTTATTTTACCTTTGTGTTGCAAGAATTTGTGGTTTAAACTCTTTGGATGAAATTCTACGTTTCTTTCCTGTGCCATCTTGTGCGAAATGTTGGTAAGGGTACCGTTGGATTCCTTGTTTTGGAATTTCAGTATTCTGGTTCGTTTTTTGCCTGATTATAATGTTGCCATTAATTGGCACGGATGGATTTATCATCTTACATTATTTTGGTTACTGTTGTTAGGACTCAGTTGAATTCTTGACAGATGGACAGTGTAACTGTTTCAATTAGGACTGTTGGGTTTATTCTGCTGTTTGACCCTGTGGAGGGTATCTTGTTTCTTTTGGCTTCTGTATAAGCCTGAGATTGAACTCGTGATGTTTATTTGGCCTTGATGGATTTCTGTGAATAGTTTGACATCTTGTATATCGGCTTTATGATATAGGTCATGGATAATAACCCGTAACAGTATGCAATTGTTTGACTTGTTACCACTGTTGGAATCATTTGAATTCTTGGATGGTAACTTGTATTTTTGTCTCTTATTGAACCTAATACTTAGACACTGTCGTTTGTCACTGTTTGAGTTCCTTGAGTATGGATAATTATTTTGTGTTCTGGCTCTGTTGAGGTGAGTCGCGAATACCATACTTTAGACTTGCATGCGCCAAGGTAAGAATAGATTGGTTGTATTCCTTTCCGTTTACTCCTGTCTGAGTGAGACTGAGCATGTTTCGGTATTACTGTGTGGTCGTCTTGGCATAGTCTTTAGGAAACCTCAAATTGCTTAATGCAATGAAGTCTGTTGTTTACAGCTTTATGCTAAAAGTTCCTTGATTTCAACTTGTGTTGAAAAGCCATACTGTGTATAAAAGGAACCAGTGTTGGGCTTAAGGTTGATATATGGGATTGTTGATGTGTTAGCTGCTGTACAGGAGTTTTGTTGTGTTTTATTTCTTGATTTAAAACAGCGATCCTTCTTGTGGCTTGTCGGACTTGTTCATATACATACTGGGTGAATGTTTTTCATATGTGTAGACAGTACAGTAATGAACTTATGTGAAAGGAAGTATGAATGATTTGGTTCTTTCTCTTCTTTTATTTTAATATTTGTTGATATCTGTCTAACAGTGGGAATTGTTTTGTAACATATTGGTGGAATTACGAACTGTTATGATATTTTCCTTTTTGGATGAATGAAACGATCTGCCCAATGTTGTGATTTTGGATTCAATGATTGTTTGTATACATTCGTCCCTTGATTCTTAATATTCGATGAAATATTTGAGAAGTGTTTAGGACTATTCTGTAACGGTGATAGAGTTACATAATCGTAGTCATTTTGGATTACAAAGGAATAGTCTGAATCATGTTTACTTGTTTGGATTATTGATATCATTTAAACAGGGTGTTTAATGAAAACAATTGATGGATTGCAATTGTTTTAAAAGTTAGTGCTTATCATGCTCAGTTCATTGAACTGACTCATGTTGACTATTTTGCAGATGGTTGCCGTAAGTGGTAAAAGCAATGCAGATCTGACAGGATGATCAGATTATTTAATTTGTTTCATAATGAATTACAGCTTGATTATATAAATGTACTGTATGTGGAAAGATGTTTCTTTTCCATTAAGCATTGTATCAAGTATGTTGCTTGCATAAAATGTAATTGTATAATTTTGAAAGGAATGGAAATAAGTGTTTGATACTTATGTATTGTATTCTATTTCTGATAGTTGACCTTCTTCGGTTTATATACCGGAATGGCAATGATATCTTTGTAAAATTTTGGATGCTTTTGGGATTAACTATGAAAGCTTACAAGAAAATGTGGTTGAATTCATATGAGTGTTTAGCAGATCTTATTGTTCTAGCGAAAGCAATATTGAATTTAAATAATTGTCTTTCTAAAAGATAGGTTAAAAATGAACCTAAGCAGAACGCTAAACAAGCTGGATTAAATTACTAATCCCTAGTCCTGAGTATGACAGGACAATATTAAATTGGATTCTTAATCATTTATATCCTTATACTAATAAGTATGATATAAATTCAGTTAAGAGACCTGATATAAATCAAATGTATTTCGGATGGCAATCTCATGTGAAGGGTATGAGATATTGTCCAATTCTGTTTTTTAGAAACAGGTGTATTCTAATGACTCCTTGATGAGAGTTTGACCTTAATACCTCTACCATGTAATGGGTTTTATAGAGGAGGGTCGTCTTAAGATGAAGAATCCAGGGATCGGGAAAGGCTAACCTTAGGGAAAAGTCTTTAAAGTAATTTAAACTCAAGTGCGTAACGCATGTTGTTAAGTAGATCTTTTCGAGGCGGATTTAAAGGTTGACGACACAAGTCAACTGCAGGGTTGTACCTCCGAGAAGATTAGGATCTTCTCGAAGTTACAACAATACAGGAGACTTCTGGCGACACCCTTTGCATTGATCGCTAAGATTTACACTTTGTTCTCGCACGAGTTACTCAGGGTCCGATTATGAACGTGGTCATGTTATAAGGCTGCCTAGGAGATTCGGGGTATCATGACACACTGGTTGAACTGCAAGGTTGAACCAGTATGTCACCATATCCCTAATCCTCGTGGGCATCCATATAACATTATCACCTTGATAATCTGCCTCCGAGCGATTCGTTTGTGAAAGGAAGGACTGACAGTAGTCAGTGTAAGACATTCTATATAACATAAGAATGGGGTGAAGGATGTATTCCAGATTGACGAGTATGCCGTTAAGGAATACGAGACATAAACAGTATGTTTCAAATCTTTGGCCAAAGTATCGCAAGCTGCTGATTGCATTGTCCTAATTCACCTAGTCTAAGGGATGAGATGCCGATGAATAATGGTAACAATTATTCAGTTAGGTTCCTTGGACAGAGCATTCTGAATCCCAGAATAGGGAAGAGAACCACAAGAGTGAAGGGTTAAGTAATAACGCCAACTCTTATTACTCATGAATAGATCGGTAGATTACCGAGTCATGGAATGAATAGATCGAAAGTAATCCGAGTCATTACAGCTGCATATGGTTGTCTGTTATATGAATGGTTATTTGATTTGTGAGTTCTAAATTATGTATTTAGAACCAGAATGCATTTATCAAAAAAAAAAAAATCGACTTGTTCTATTGTCTAAAATGAGGATGTTACATCTTGGTATCAGAGCTGAAGGTTGCAGCTCTTGGACCTATTGAGTCCATAATCTGATAAAAACCTGAATTTTTCTTGTAACAGAAAATGGTTAGAACAAGGGGGAACGTTGCGGGTAATGCTCCACCTGAAGGAGGAGCGGCAACAACCCAGAAACTTGATGAGATCCTTGCTGCCCTGTTGGACACAAGAGATCGCTTAGCTGTATTGGAACAGCAGGTGATGGGAAATGAGGAGGATGAAGAAGCTGATAATAATAATCAGCCACCTCCTGAGGACAACCCCAATATGGGTGTTGATGTTAATGCTGTGAATGCACCTGTCCAACCAGAAAACAAAAAGGCCAGATTGGCAGCAGAACTCACTAATGATATAAAAAGGATAAGTCCACCTAAGTATGATGGCACCACATTAGGAGATGGAGCTGAGAACTGGCTCAGCGAAATGGAGAAGTACTTTGCAATAAGGAACTTCTCAGAGGAAACCAAAGCTATTTGGGGAGCCTATCAGCTTTCACACGAAGCATCTTCGTGGTGGGATAGCCGTAAAGCTGAACTAAACATTGATGAGACCAATATTACTTGGGATCAATTTAAAGGCTATTTTAGGCAACGTTGGCTGCCACAACTTTTCTATGATCAGAAAATGACAGAATTTCAGAACTTAGCTCAAGGGAAGCTAACGGTAACTGAATACTGGGAGCGGTTTACAAAACTCCTCAAGTATGTACCGCAGTATCAAACTGACGAAAAGTTCAGGATACGGAAATTCATCATGGGATTGAATCCTGTGATAGGGGGAGAGGTCGATGTTCACAGTCCAACCACTATGGAAGGAGTTGTTGAAAAGGCCATAAGGCAAGAACAGAAATTAAAGGCTATTTCTGCCCATAAGGAGGAAGTGCGGAAGAAGACTGCAAACCCTTCTTCAACCTCTCTTGCACCCAGAAAAGGACCGTGGAAAAAGTTTGGAAACAAGAGTAAGTTTCCAGGGGATAACAATAAGAAAGCAGCAGTAAATAAGCCTGCTGGAAATGTAAGGGATAATTTTGTTAAAAAATTATAACAATGGGCAGAAGCCCTATGGAGGACAGCGTGACAATTACAAGGCTGGAGGTAATTCTGAGCCTAAGAAGGGACCTGTAGGAGGCTGCTACAATTGTGGCAAAGACCACTATGCTAATCAATGCCCTTTGAAGAAGGATGATCGTAATCAGCAGCATAAGATACATGCTGCAGTAGCAGACAAGCAAGCTGAAAAGCAAGTAACACCTATAGAAGTTCTGGGTAAGTTATTCGGCATACCTGTCACAATTCTTTTTGATACAGGAGCTACTGAATGTTTTATTTCTAATAAACTTGCTTCTAAACTTAAAAGAAAAGCTGGAAAAATGGATAAATCTTGGACTGTAGAGTATGGTAATAACTCTGTTCATACAGTGAGTGAGTGTCTTTTTGGGGTAGTCCTTGATTTACCTAACTTCTCCACGGAAGTTGATCTCTATGTTACACCTTTAGGATCATATGACATTATTATTGGTGTCAATTGGTTAGCTGACCATAAGGCAAAGGTAGATTGCTATGAAAAGAACATAAAATGTTTAGATGATCAGCTGGAATCAGCAGAGATTCAAGGTGTGAAATGGGAAATTTCAGTTAGAAAACTGTCAGCTATGCAGCTTAAAAAGGCTAAAAAATAAAGTATGTACCCTTTATGCGGTAAATATATCCAAATCTTCTGAAGAAGATGATGATTTCATGGAACGATTCCCTCTTTTACAAGGTTTCAGGGATGTTTTTCCTGAGGAATTACCAGGGTTACCACCCAAGAGAGAATTTGACTTTACCATTGAAATCAAGCCTGGAACGGAACCTATTTCCAAAGCGCCTTATCGGATGACTACTACTGAGTTAGTCGAGCTTAAGGCACAGTTACAAGAGCTTTTGTCTAAAGGATTGATTAGACCAAGTGTTTCACCTTGGGGAGCACCTGTGATATTTGTGAAAAAGAAGGATGGAACACTAAGGCTGTGTATTGATTATCGGATGTTGAACAAAGCAACAATCAAGAACCGATATCCACTTCCTAGGATCGATGATCTATTTGATCAGATGCGTGGAGCAGCAGTTTATTCTAAGATAGACCTTTGATCTGGTTATCATCAGTTAAGGATTAAAGAAGAAGACATTCATAAAACAGCTTTCCGAACAAGGTACGGACATTATGAATTCACAGTTCTACCCTTCGGGTTAACTAATGCACCTGCAGCCTTTATGAATTTAATGAACAATATTTTTCAAGAATACCTGGACAAGTTTGTACTTGTATTCTTGGACGATATTCTCATTTATTCTAAAAGCGTTGAGGAGCACAATGAGCATTTGAAGATAGTTTTGGGAATTTTGAGAAAGAGGAAGTTGTATGGTAAGTTATCCAAATGTTCTTTCTTTGATTCAGAAGTTCACTATTTGGGTCATGTCATAAGTAAAGAAGGAATTGCTGTAGATCCTTCAAAAATAGTGGCAATAACTGAATGGCCTACGCCAAAGAATGTACATGAAGTAAGAAGCTTCATGGGTCTTGCAGGTTACTATAGAAAATTTGTAAAGGATTTTTCTAAAATAGCTGCACCAATAACTTCTTTACAAAAGAAGGATAAGAAATTCATATGGAATGATAAGTGCGAAGCGGCTTTCAAAAGTCTGAAGGACCAGTTGACTTCTGCACCTATTTTAGCTGTACCAGACCCTAATGGGAATTTTACTGTTGTAACGGATGCTTCTGGGGAAGGCCTTGGAGGTGTTTTGCTACAAAATGATCAAGTCATTGCTTATGAAAGTAGAAAACTTAAGATACATGAGCTGAATTATGCCCCTCATGATTTGGAACTTGCTGCCATTGTTCATGCACTTCAAGTCTGGAGACACTACTTACTTGGGAAACCTTTTGAGTTGAAAACTGATCACTTGGGACTGAAATATATTTTTACTCAGCCCAATCTGAATGCCAGACAGAGAAGGTGGTTAGAATTTTTATCACAATATGACTTTGATATTAGCTATATCAAAGGGAAGGAGAATAGAGTAGCTGATGCTCTAAGTCGTAGGAGGCACATTTCTGCTCTTATAACATTAAGAACTCAGTTTAAAGACGAGGTAAAAGGTGCCTCAGAATCAGATGCATACTTTCAGCAAGTAAAAGCAGCGCTTGCTGCAGAACCTAAGGATATAAGGTATAAAGGTTTTCATTTTGATAATGAAGGAATCTTGCGTTATGAAAACAGGGTATATGTACCTATGCTGAATGATTTGAGAAAGAAGTTGTTAGTTGAATTTCACAATTCACCTTTCTCTGGACACCCAGGTATCACAAAAATGCTTGCTGATTTGAAACAGCAATACTTCTGGAAAGGTATGAAAAAGGATGTGATTAATTTTGTGACTCATTGTCTGGAATGTCAGCGGGTGAAGGCAGAACATATGCACCCTGCTGGACTGTTATATCCTCATAGCATACCGCAGTACAAATGGCAAGTAATAACCATGGATTTTGTACAAGGACTACCTATGTCCAGGAATAAACATGATGTTATCCTGGTAGTTGTAGATAAACTGACCAAGGTAGCTCATTTCATCGCTGGAAATCTAAAGGATGATTCACCAGTGCTGGCCAAGAGATTCGTACACGAAATTTTCAGATTACATGGTGTACCAGAACTGATTATATCTGACAGGGATCCTAGAATGACGTCAAGGTTTTGGCAAACGCTTAACGCAGCTCTTGGAACGAAACTAAACTTCAGTTCTGCATATCATCCGGAAACGGATGGACAAACTGAGAGGGTAAATCAAGTGTTGGAGGACATGTTGCGAATGTATTGCATGGATCAACAGTATAAATGGGAAGAGTATCTTCCATTAGTTGAGTTCGCATACAACAACACTTATCATTCATCTCTTAAGATGGCACCATTTGAAGCACTTTATGGAAGAAAGTGCAGAACTCCTGTTAGTTGGGACAGTGTTGAGGATAGAGTGGTAATTGGACCAGAGATTCTCACAGAAATGGAACAACAAGTTAAGCTGATTCGTGAAAGATTAAAGGAAGCAACGGATAGGCAGAAGAGCTATGCTGACCTTAAGCGGGTTGATAGAAAGTTTGAGCTTGGTGATAAGGTTTTTCTTCGTGTTAAACCCAGAAAGAGTTCTATAACTTTTGGCAAGGCTGCCAAGTTGTCACCTCGATTTGTGGGACCTTTTGAAATTGTCAAAATAATTAATCCTGAAATAATCAATCCTGTAGCTTATCGTTTAGCTTTGCCACCTGCTTTATCTCGCATGCATGATGTTTTCCATATTTCTTTGCTTAAGAAATACGTTTCAGATCTGTCACATGTTTTAAATTGGAATTCCTTGCAGGTCCAAGACCCAGGAATAATCGTGGTTAAACCCACACGAGTGCTGGAAACTCGCCAATTGCATTTAAGAAATCGTGATATACAGCAATGTAAGGTCCAGTGGGACCAGTTTAGCGAAGAAAGTGCAACTTGGGAAAATCTGGAAGAGATGAAAATTGCTTTTCCTTCTCTTTTTCAACAGAATGAAATCTGTTGACAAAACATACTTTTATGAACTGATTGTTTTTAAGTATTTATGAAAGCCAGATGAAGGCAAACTTTATTCAGGTTGAATAAAATGTGTTGTGACATTGATTTTTGGAACTATTTAATATGGAAGTAGTCACATTGTTTGTGTACTAATAAATTGATTGACCTGAAGGTTAATTTAATATGTAATTCATTGGGACGATGAATCTTTTTAGGAGGGAAGCATGTAACACCCTGAACTATCATTACTTTCTCCTGAGCATACAAGTGTTGATATGTGATTTCTTGTAAAAGGATGTGTTCCTCGATTGAGAAATCATGCTTGATATGTACTGTATTTTATTTTACAGATTACAGATCTTGATTGAGTCAGAATATGATTAGAATCTTTTATCTATTTCATTTCATATCTGAGTTTAATCTGATCTCAGAATAAATTATAGAGTTATCCATCTATAAGATCTAGTCTTAGATCAGTGGAATTGATCCAAGTAATGCTTTAAGTTTGTTCATGATGATTTAAAATCACAGACCTTGAACAGGTTGCAAGGTTTAGCAGCATTGAATAAGCTAGTCAGGAGTATGACTTAGGCTGATCAAGTGAAATGGATTGGTTCCCAATATCGAAGAATATCTGGAAGGTCTCGATCGTGGACCAGGTAATAATTCGTTTACATACGATTCTGCAACAGAACAGGAGCTAACCCTGTTCAAGAAGGTAAGAGGTAGGTCTTTTCTGAGTGTACAGAATGTAGACCTAACTGGAATTATTAAATGATTAGTAACCTAAGACTAAACCTAACCTAGGGGTTAGATTAGTGTTAATCCAACCTAGACCTAGGCTATGTGTTAATGTCCTAAGTTAGTATCTATGTGTAATATGGTTAGAATGAGTATTATCCTAAATTCTAACCTAAGATACTAACCTAACTATGAGCAAGAGTATAAAGGGGCCTATGGAGGGGTGCGAACCATGGGCGGGCGTTTTCTATGTTATTAAATGCATGGGATAAGGATGAGGGGACAGGTCTTGGCGGAGGTTTTGGGGACGGCTAATCTGTGCCGACGTGGCAGGTCGCCAAAACTGGAAATGAACTTGGGATTTTGTTTGACTATCGCCAATTCTGGCGGTTGGTGGAACTAGAGTTTTAGCGGGAAAGTTGGTTTATTTGCATTTAATATTCTCGGTAGTCGAGCTCGGAACTCGCGAGAAGGCATGCAAACAGGAAGTTTGCTGGTTTGTTTGGCTTGTCGCGATTTTCAGGTTTCTCTCTGCCTGTTCACGTGGTTCTTCGCACCAGTCTTCCCTGTGTTGCATGGCAAGAATGAACTTATCTAGCTCTTTTCTCTGTCAAGGAGGATATATATGTGATGGAGATAGCAAAATTTTGTTGGTCGCTCTAACTTGGAAAAGGAAAAGAAAGTATGAGCTCTTCCAGTGGTCTGCTTCAGAAATTTGAGCAAAATCCAGGCATGTTAGGCCCTAACCTTTCAAATCGTACTGTCTTTCAGTGATTTCATTAGAACAACTCTGTTCAAATGTTTTGAGAAAATAGATGATTTCTATTAAGGAGTCTTGTTGATTTTTGGTACTGTATCCTTCTGTTCGAAAATTCATTTATCCTTTGATGGGTGTTATTAAAT
>CM034153.1:423276569-423332087 GCA_019776745.2 Taxus chinensis | reverse complement strand
ACTAGCATTCATCTATTTCATCAATTAAGCGATCTCTGTTAAGTATTTTAAATAGCTTTACCTCATCCCGGATGCCATAACGAGACTTTGTTAGATGTAATAATCTTTGAATCAATTAATTAAAAAGTATAGTTAATCAAACCTTTTAAACCTTGTATTTAATAATAAACCTCATATATTAACCCCCCTTTTAATCATATACAACTCCCATGAGTTGCTAATTCTACCTATTTCCTCTAAATCACCTCAAACTAGATTTTGAAGCTTATCTTGTCCTATTAATTAAGCCTAAGCTGCATCAATTAATCACCTCTACCTCCCTATTGATTGCTACTTACTAATTAATCTCTAATAATGCTTATCTCTTTAATTATACTTATTTTTTTATCCACATTCAATAGGATTTTAGTTTCTCAAATGGAAAACTATAGATACAAACCAAGTATTCTCCTTCACACCACACCACACTTTTAAAGTGATTGCAGGGGATATTGCTAGATCATTCTCATTGTTGGAATAGCTTCTTATCGTTGCATCCATTTCTCCCATGTTGAGTAGTAAAGGAATATCCAAACATGGCCTTGTAGACATTTTGGTGAGATCATTTCCTCACTTTGGAGACAACATAGAAATTGATTTCTTATTATCTAAATAGGCTCATATTAATTAGAAATCATACATTACAAAGAACATCCAATTCTAAGGGATGACTTTACATTAGATTTTTAAATTCATTTTGATGCATTAGAAGTTATTTCCTTTAAATATTTATCATTGATGTTCTTATTAGATTATCTTTGTTTAGGCGCTACTTGGTGTTAGCTTATTTCAATATCTTAGTTAGTTAGTATGCATACAACTACTTTAGTAACACACCACTATAGATGGTGTGTATGTGCTAAGGACTCTCAACCTTATAAAAGAAATTGTGTAAATTCCTAGTGCTAATGGACTCTCTACCCTGTCAAAAGCCTCTGTGGCATGTCAAAGAACTATGTAATTGTCCTTTGGTTACTGACACTCCAAGATAGACTGTTGTATTGGTCTATGTTATTGGCACTCGGGGAAGGCCAACGTGCTAAGGACCCAAGTTCTATTTTGAGCCCTACTAAAACTGAAAACTATGTTGTATCAGTACTATGCTATGTGTAACTATGTATGGGGAAACTGATTTACCCATATGATTCCCCCTCATTTGGGGTACATTAGACATTGTTGAAGGAGTATGTGGCCCAAAATAAGACCAATCGCTATGCCGAAATTGTTTGCTGTAGGGGAAGGGAATGTGGTTTTGTAGAAATGAAGGCACCACCAACAAGTGCGAGGAAAAATAAGTGTAGTTCAATGAAATAATACACTCATGATTAAGATGAAATATAGCTAACACAAACAATGTGTCAACAGAAAAGATAATTCAGGAATAGATTAAAAGAGGGTTGTATGTTGTAAACACAAGAAATCACTCCCTGATGTCACAAGAGACAATAAAGGCTGTATGGCACAAAACAAACAAGTGTGCACACAAGAAAAAGGGAAAAAAAAATCCCCAAACAAGAGAATATTAATGACAAGAAATGGTAAACAATGTAACAAAATTACCATGGAAGCAAGTTTCCCTACATAATACTGTGCCAAATGAATCACCTATTAGCATGTTAGAAAGATTTACGTGTATGTTTTCAAAGCATTAAATATAAGAAAAATAGTGTTGTGTGCTATGAAACAAAATGAACACAATAACCCTGTAGTGTATGATAGTGGATGCCTCGGGAGCTTGAGTGAATGGTAATAGGTACTGCACTAAGAATATATGTTGCATTGTAATGGAATTTGTAGAGTATGTATCATCAACTAGGAAAAGCAAGTGAACATGCATGTGTGTATGCTAAAGATAAGACATATAATGATACCTACTCTCATGTGCAATAAGATGAACATGTAAAAAATGAATTAAATAAAGAGTAAACACAACAAGATATGTAATATGTTGTGCGGATGGTGATGGAATGGAAAGAAATTGAATGCTAGGAGAAGTGTGCCCCAAAAGTGGATGAAAATTTATGCAATGATGTCATTTATTTAGGCCCATCAACCAGTCAAGAATGAAATAGTAAAAGAGAAGTGTGTCATCAGGAAATGGTTTTTTGAGAAAGTGTTAATGTTAGAACGGCCGTTGAGTTGGTTGATGAATGAGGGATAATTATGGGTGGTGATGTAAGCTTTGAGATATTGTACTCGATGGTAATGCTTGATGATATTGATTTGACATGAAGAAATGAATGTTGTGTGAAGATTTAGCTAAAGTGTACATCACTAGATGGGGACTAGGATGCTAGTAAGCATGATGATGTAAAACAAAAAGCGTATATCATGAAATGTATAAGAAGGAAAGGCTTAGTAATATCGTATGATAAGTGAGCAAAGGATGTGAACATGTGAGTTGTGATGAGGGTCCTTTTGATTGGTAAACCCTCATTAGTTTGAGTAGGACTGAGGGGGACTAAAGTGCATAATCAAGTAGTGAATGATATAAAGTGCGTGTAAAAATTAGCGTAGAAAGATGTATCATGACTTTTTATTATGATTAAGATGAAAAATGTGTGATAGATGATGTAATAAGAGGAATTTTGATGTGTAGAACATGTGTTGTGTGAGATGTGTTAATGTGTTGTAGTATGACTAAGAAATGCTAAGATAGCTGGGTGAAGGTGTCTAGTGTGAAATGTGTTATTATGGTCAATGTATGAAGTCGTGGTGTGTTAGTGGGCAGGAGTTGTGTGAGGTGCAGTGTGTAGTATTGCCCTCAAAAAATCGAGTGGTGAAACATAGCACAAGAGTGGTCATAGGGAAGATGGTTGATGTAAATGTGTGCAATATATGCAAGATGAATGTAAACATACTAAATGTGATGTGTGTAGGATGTATGGTAATCTGACAAGATAAATAAGGTGTGGGGGGAGATAATAGGCGTGATGCCCAAGCGTGTAATAGTTTAAAGGTGATCATTGAAGTCCATATAAAAGGTCATATTATCATGGTCAAATTTTATGGTGAAGCATTTGAGAAGTGATAATCTTTAGTGTCAGGTTGGTCATGTAAAGAACCATCTAAGTGTAATGTATACATGCCCATAACATATTTCCTCGTTAGTGAACAGAGGTAATGGACCTGTGTGCATATCACCGAGTCATATTAGGTGAATAACAAGGAAGGAATCATTGCAAATGAATATGTGACCAAATAGCATAGGAAATTAATACATCAGTTGTGATCAGGGTGTAACGTGCCCCTCATGTAAGAAAGCCACATATTGTCCTAATGGTAAGTGGAGAAAGGTAGATGGTGAGATGGAAGACACGTCGACCATCAAGTGACAGTCGATAGTGATTGATCCATGATAGAGAAGCATGACAATTAGTTAGAAGGAGTAATATCCTCAAGAGTAAGCAAGGCTGAGTAAAACATCATGTGATGAGGTCCTTTTGATTGGAAACCCTCCTTATTGAGTATGGACTCGAGGGCTAAAGTGGTGTCCTCAAGTGTGAATGTATGTGAGTTACAATTAGATGTAAGAAAGAATGTAACATGAATTTTTATATGAGTAAGATAAAATGTGTGATGATGATGTACTAATAGAGTTCGAATGTGTTAAACATTTTTGGTGTGAGGTTGTAATGTGTAGTTTACTAATCATGCTCGAGATAATGTGTGGTACTGTGTCTAGGTAAAATGTGTTATTATGGTCACGTATATAAATATTGCGTGGTGTGTATATGTGCAAGTGTGTGAGGTGCATGTGTGTAGTATGCCCTTAAAAATCGATGTGAACAGAGCACAAGAGTGTGTCATAGGGAATGTTGATTTAATGTGTGCATCTGCAAGATTAATGTAAATAAATACTAGATGTGATGTGTGTAAATTGGTATGTAATTGACAAGGAAAAGGTGTGGGGGGGAGATACTAGGAATGCGTGATGCCCCCCCAGTCATTTAAATAGTCAGGTGTCAATTGAAGTCCATATAAAGAGTCAATCATTGTCATGGTCAAAATTGTAGGTTGCGCATCTGAGACTGATAATAAGATATTGTCAGTTTGGTCGTGAAAGCACCATCTAATTGTAATTATTACAAGGCCCATACCATATTCCTCGTTAGTGAAAGGAGGGTAATGGACACCTGTGTGCATATCCCCAGAGTCATAATTAAGGTGTAACCAAGGCAGGAATCATTGCAAATGAATATGTGACCAATAGCAATAGGTCAATTATATATCCGTGTGATCAATGGTGTAACGTCCCCTCATGTAAGAACCAATATGTCCTAATGTAGAAGTAAGTGAGAAAGGTAGAATGTAGGATGGAAAGACACCTATACCAATAAAGTGCCAGTGATCGTTGATGACTCCATGATAGAGAAGAAGGTCAGTAGTTGGGAGGATAATATCCCAATAGTAAAGCCAAGCTGAAAAAACATCATGTGAATATACAATTGACATTGCAAGTAGGATAAATGGAATGTGCTCCAAAAAATCATTGTGAAAATGTACATGTAAATGGAGTAGTGTAGAAATTCCATTGCGTATGATAATTTATGGAAGGTGAATGATGTTTTCGAAGTAGGAACATTCCCCTAAAAAATAACACAGTAGAGTAAAATAGTATGCAGTGGGATGCGAAGATGTAGTTCGGACCGAATCATCATGAAATGAACAACCATTCAAGTGGTGGTACATGTGTAGCTCATTATGGGTTGCGGGTATCATAGTGTCATCTCTTTGGAATGAATGTGCAATATTTTGATCATTTTGTAAAATATTGTATGGATGATGGTCATGAAGAATAAGTATCCTCGACACCCCATGTAAATTTTGGGATACAATGAGGTATTGTGAGACTAGATTTCAGGCATGGAGCCATGGTCTATACCAAGTAAACATATATATTAAACTGGAAAGCCAAGAAATAGAAGACTGTGTTGAGTGTTTTTGGCCATATATACGTAATAGGTTAAACAATTTAGCCTATGCATGGATGATGAAGCCATCAATAGCACAAAGAGAGAGACCATGATGATCTCACATTAGTATGCTGAAAGACCAATATTTTCAAGGTATGACATGGGAACTAGTTGAGCTCAAATCCATTATTGATAAGTACACGTGATTGATCCCCGATTGTAAAAGTGAATCAGGATATGCCAAAGGGGACATTGTAAAAAATCGAAAATCAACATGAGGATTGATGAAAAGCTATATGTGGAGAATGGACGATAACGGAGTTATATCCAGAGTCTATGCAATCAGCTGGAATACAGTATAGTAAGAGTGTTATACCTATGTATTAATTTGGGATTGACCAACAAGACCCATTCCTGAGATCATCATGATAGAACATAAGACGGATACTAATAGTGTGTAGACACTTCAAGTTCAATCACCAACATGATTAAGCAAAATGTAAAATCTAAGCCCTAGATGATGCTCTTAGAGTAGTAAATAAATGAAATATGAATATCATAATAACCCATAATTAAGAATTAAAGTTATGAAACCCTAACTAAAATAGGGTTGAAGATCCTTAGTGATTTCTCGAGATCGCTGAATTATGTCTGTAGTGGATGAAGGAGCGAACAGATGCAAAAACGTACACCGGACCTATAACAATTGTAGATAGGGGTGATAGAACTATACTATTGCATTTTGGGAGAGGATAGGGGCACCAGAGTGCCCAGGTACTGAATTCTGGTGAGGGTCGACGGAAATCGCAAAAACCCCTAAGTCCGCAAGGTTTGCAAGATTTTCATCCAATGCTCACATATTGTCACGATGGATTCGCACCATGAAGTGTTGGAGGTCACTGAACACCGTACGGAAGCATATATCTGTAAAACACCCTAAAATGACACAAGACAAAAAAATAAAGATCAGAAGAGGTTCAGACTACACCCCAACCACCAAAGTGGGTGGAATTACAACTGAGTAGTTGACCCTACATCTCAACCCAATTGTGTTCGATGTGTGTGTGTGTGGTGAATAATTCCCTAGGTGCTCTTGTACTAGTCCCGCACTTGGGAGAAGAGAAGTGTTAGATGTAGAATAATGTAGTAACGTTTGCAGGGAATAAACAAAACTTTCCATCCTCTTAAGTGTTAAACTAATGACAACCCGTTTTGTCCTTTGTGGAGCCAATGGATGTATGGACTCTTATAATATTCCTTGAGATGCGAACATTAGGTGCTATAGTAATGAGTTTTTAGTGGTTGGTCCTTCATTATGACACATAACTTTAGATTTCTATGAATTCCCTTAAAACCGTAAGGAAAGAATATAATCAGTAAAACCCTAAATAGACAGCAAATACCAAAAAAAAGAAAGATTCAGAATGCAGGGGTCAGACACTCCCCAACCACCAAGTGGTGGAATTCAACTGAGTGTTGCACTACATCTCAGACCCAATTAGTTTGTGTGTGTTTGTGTGGTGTGTGGAATTATTCCTAGTTTGCTCTCTTTTACTGTCGCACTTTGAATAATGAGTGAAGAGTTAGATTGTAATAAATGTAGTAAATGTGGTGCATGGAAAAATAAACTTCCATCCTAGAAGTGTAAAATAAATATGAACCAACCCTTTTGTCCTCTTGTGGATGGGAGCCAGAGGGATGCAATTGAGCTCTTATATCCTTGAATGGAATGCAGACAATTTAGGTAGATGAATAATGTTTTAGTGTTTCGTCCTTCATTATGATCATCATAACTTGTATTTATATAGCCCGCCTCCCTTTACTGAACTTAGAATAACCCCAAAACATATAACACCAAAAAGATACGAATGCTAAACTGTATAGAAAGGACCCAAAATTTTTGAGTAAAATACAAGAGATGGGATGCCAAATTGGACAAGGGCACCCTTGCGCTGACTCCCAAGTTTGGGCATGTGAACAGGATTGAATAAATGCCAAAGATTGAAAACTGAGAGCAGAGTGTAAGACAAGAACAATTACAGAAAGGAACTAAAGGTGGCCAAAGACATGGTTAATTAGTTACTCCCCCACCAGGTTCTTACTTAGGAATCACAGAATAAGAGTAGGTAGCATGACTAATAATAACCAAAAAATGAGTTTGTGATTTTATTTTCTAACATTATCTAACTCCAAACAGGTCATCTAAAAGCCCAATCGGCCCTTTTTGCCCATTTTTCTCGAGTTGGGCATCCTTTCTACTACGAAGGGGAAGATCTCCATGTCAATGTTGAACCTATACTATGACCTACCCCTACCTTTATTAAGGATCAATTTTGAAGACTCCTCAAATATCTTTTCCATTTTGGATTTCATCTCTTATGTGCCTCTCACAATTTCCAATCACTATCTGAGGGGCCAGTTTTGGAGATCGTGTGCCTCTTTAAGATTTGAAGTCTCTTTTTTCCATCTTGACCACTGTTTAGATTACCATCGCTCCTTCCTCCCACCGAATCATCAATTATTTAGAGCTCTAAAGTATTAGAGATTCCTTTTTTTCTTCCTTGCCCACCCTTCTTTATAATCATTTGTCGACTCTAAGTTTATCCATTTGCCAGCCACTAGCTCATATCTGTCGGTGGGCCCGGCAAAACGTGGATGGTTTCCCATTGACCCATGCTCACGACCACTTGCGGAGAGGACACTCCATCATGTCAGATGTTAGCAGGGGGGTGGCGCAAACTTCACATATATGCAGATCGTGCCATTCTACCGGGCACATCGTTGATCTATTTTCTTCCAATCCTTAGGCACCCGCCGAGCAGCCCAGGTGGCTGGAAACTAAGTGGATTGGAAGGGGGGATAATACCAAGACGTTGTAGAGTTTTCTGCAGCATTGTTGGGTATATCTAGATCCACATCAGCGGGCGTGGGGGGGCGCAACGAGGAGCTAAGGGCGAGCAGGGGCAACGGGAAGCGACTATAGGAGCCTGGGGCAGCATGGGTGCGAGACCGGCTCAGCAGCCTATTCGGGCACCAGCGGAGCATGCTCTGGCAGCGCGAGTTGGCCATTGACCCACCTAAGGCGAGGGTACTGGACATGCATGTAAGCATATCTGGCAGTTCTAGCGGTGGATAATAACAGTGTAGGTTGGGGTTTGGATCATATTCTGCTACAGGGGAGGGGGGGAGAAGGG
Source organism: Taxus chinensis (assembly GCA_019776745.2). NCBI lineage: Eukaryota > Viridiplantae > Streptophyta > Pinopsida > Cupressales > Taxaceae > Taxus > Taxus chinensis. The sequence continues at coordinate 423,323,938 of CM034153.1, read as the reverse complement.
AATCCAATGTAAAATGATATAGATTTTATATTATCTTTATTCCAATGAGGGTTTGACATCATCCTAGGAAGATTTCATTTATTGGACTAAATTTTTTTAGTAAACCACCCTCTACTACATATATATAATTTTCTATCAAGGTTCATTTTTATTTTAGGTCATCTATCTCACACTGCAGAAAGATCTCTATTGCTCCCATAATGTTGTTTTTTTCATCCCATATTTAGCAACTTATACCATCACATACTTACTTAGAGTGACTTATTTTAATTTAGTCACTGTTCATATAATGAATCAATGTGTGGTTTGTGTTACTATGATGTCAACCTCCATTTGATGGGAACTGGTGTCATGGTGTCTATGAGTCTCCCTTATGTTGTTGTATTCAGCTGTCAAGCATGTGATTGTAAGTTTAGTGAAGTCCTTATTATCCGGTGCAGGTTTGAGTAAGCTAGTCATAGTTTGAGCTCTTCTAATTTTATATGTATGTCAGATTCAAAACATGGGCCATATGATGTTCATGAGATACAATGGGTCCTTCAATTGAGTCATTGGGTCAGTTTATTTGTTGAGTGAGGTCATGCGGGCTTGTTTCTAGAATGGAGCATGAAAATGAGATAAAGGCGTGTAAGATTTGACTAAATAAGTCTTTATCTAAGAATGGTAACAGTACTTGAGTTGTATGGTAATTTTCACAATCAGAAATTCAGGTTATATGCTAGTTGATGTCCTTGGGTATGCAAACGGAAAAACATACATGCAAACAAAGGTAAAGATTCATTTTAGATGGAGAGTTGGAGGCATATCTAGATATATGATGAGTATGGAAGTGTAGATCGGTATTTTTGTGCTTCCTGCCTAATTTTTTAGGGTCATTCCTAAAGAATGGAACATTGAAGATATGCAAGTTTTAAAAAAACTCGGGTAAGTTTGAGTGTGTTTTTAAGAGAAAAAGTTGACTCTGCGATGCGCTTCTTGTGGATGGTGCTTTACATGTGACCCGAGATAATTGGCATATAATCTTAATTAGTTATAATGTTTCAAAAAATAATGAGTGGGTTTGAATCTCACTTTTTTCGGGATGATCGTTAAGACGATAAAGTGGTTGGAAACCCTTGTTAAACCTAGCTAGGAGAAACTTGCACAGTGCTTGTATCATCAAACAGTTTGGATTTTTTCTTCAAGAAGTGAGATTTTAATGATGTAGAGTACACTTACAGTTTTCATAAAGTTATGGGTAGTGTAATGTGCAGATGTGGGTCCCACATGAATGTGCTTGTTTATTAGATTTTTCGTTTCAGGATAAGTTTACAAAAGAGGTATGATCTAAATTTCTATTTAAATGAAATCCTATGAGTTTAGAGAGATGTCCATGAAGTGTGAAGTCATGATGATAATGAAAAAAGTGCAAAGTATGTGCTATCTTTGTTTGAACTAGTTTTTGGTTCTGTTTGGAGTAGTCATGTAAATAGACATTGCAAGAGCTACAACATGAGTTTAGAATCCATTAAAGTTTTGTGGAATATGATTCATATATATTTAGAATGGAATATCAACTTGAATATTGATAAGGTATGCCATAATTTTGACTTTTTCCTTTGAGGGTAAATTTTTGGAGGAATGCTCATTTTAAGCAGTGCAAGTAGCTAATAGGTAAAATAGTGGTTTAATTATTTAAAGATTGGTGAATGTTTTAATAAATGGCTCATACATCATTTTAAGTAATGTTTTAATTTCTTTTTCTACGTTTGGACGTGAGTTTTGGTATGTTGAGCAAGTTTGGCGAGTGACAGTCCTCGAGTCCAAGAGGAAATAAAATAGTTTTTTACAAAGAATGACCTATTTAAGGCCGTATCAACTTGGAGTTGGAAGGCATTACACTATTTTATGTAACTTTAATTCATATATATTTTATATGGAGTTTTGTCTTTATTGTTTCTTGGTTAGGTTAATTTATGTGGCATTCAAGTCCTTTTGAGACATTTGTAGTAGTGTAGTTTCCGGATATCGGTTGTTCTTGGTGAATTATTGAGTTTAGTTGTTGAGAAGAAAGAGTTGGTTAATGCTTTTAATCACTGGAAAGTGAAGTATGGTGAATTTTCTTCACCTAGTGAATGCATTTTGGAAGGCTTGTAATTTACATCCAAGAGTGTTTTATCAGCTCATTTGAAAAATAAGTTTTTGGGCATCTTTATGTGGTGAAGACAAAATTGGTTGTGGAGTGAGAAGTGATTGTTTCATGACTTATACCTTACTTAGAAGGGTTATAAGACTGCTTAAATTTCGCATTGATTTTGATCACATGATATATTTTGGATGTTTTGTAAGTGTCTTGTGGAAAAAAATGTTGACAATTGTCCTGAAGGGTGCTGGAAACAACTACTTTTGAGAAGGTAAAGAGCCATGGAACCCCATTCAACCAGGATAATTTCATTTGTTTATGTAATTTAAACCGTGGTATTGTGTTAATTTTTTTTTTAAGCATGTAATGGGGTTAATATGGGGATCCGACTATCAGGGTTTGGAATGAGGGGACTTTTGTCATGCTAATGCAAAGGGTTTTTAGGATTTTTAGGGCCTTCACTTTTTGTTTTGGCTGGCCGACCTATATGGGTCTAAAATGTGACTATTGTAAGATGTTATTTGAATGTAATTTAATGTTTATTGTATAAAATATATCTGAGAAGCATACTCCTTTGGGTTGGAGAGATAAAAACATATAAAGGTCAAGTTTTTAAGCTCATTTTGAGAGCTAGTTCTTGCCATGGGGGAGGAAGTGCGATCTAGAAAAAGATTGTTTTGAAGGTAATGAAGGAATAAATTGAAGTCTGATCATATGTGTTTTTATATTGAGGAATTTTTTCACAGCACATGTTCACATATTTTAGGGAGAAATACAAGTTAAGAAATAAGAAGAAAGCAAGGAGTTTGAATACCTAGGGTTTGGACTGAATACGTTATCTCCCCATGTTATGGTGGACAAATATCAGATATAAACATAATGCAGGTGGCTGAATTGTGGCTTGGTCAGCCAAGGGGTTGTATCCTCCCTTGTGAGTTTGTTACTTCAATAAATCTATGTTTTATAATATCAGCAAATATTTAATGGGTTTTCTTCTCCTGGGGTTTCCCAATTACCATAGGTGTTATTATGGTTTTGTACTTGTTTTTTCTTACTCGTCTTGTTTAATGGTTGCTATCTTAATAAACAACAGGGTTATGAATGTTTAATAAAATATAATGGAATTAATTTATGTTTGGTAAAGGAAAGAAAATATGTGTAGGACTAGTTCATTCCCTCTCAGTCTCTCCTTGTGCTCCAAAATTGGTATCAGAGTAGTCCTTTCTGAAGCAAGTTTATAACTTGAAGGAGATACTTTGAAGAAAATCAATGGGTAAGTCTTCAGATATTTAGTACATTGAGGAATGAATAATGAATATATTATTCGTGTAATTGAGCCTATCAAAATCGGTTTAAAATAATGGACGAAGAGCATTATCAAGCCATCAAGGGTTGTTGAAATATCAAGTGGAAAGTTTTTAAAGTCCTAAATGAGAAAGAAGATGCTTGTTCATGTATGAATAAAAATTTAATTCCCTTGAATCAGATTTGAAGAATGCGCAAGTAGTTGAAGGATGTATTAGAATCTTGAGAAGAGATCAAAATATCTTGATGGTTATGAAGTTTAAAATAACATGGATGACAAAACAGCCTAGAGTTTAATGTGACTATGAGCAAGATGAATGAAGTGGGTACAGTCCAAATCATATGTGAAGGTGAATAAGGATGAATGATTTGAAAGGTAAAAATCTTAGACAACTAATTTATGATGGTTTTTCTTCAACGATATTGCGTTGTTTGTCCATGTTTTTTTCTCATAGAGCTAGAGATTGCAAAAAAGTCCATTTGGAAATGAAGTAAGGTGTTTCAAGGGTGATTCCATTCATATCAATGAGTAATGGGTCATAGTCCCCAAGCATAATGGATGAAATTTACGAGTGTTTGAACAAAATCAGAACAATAAATGGTGTTGGATTTTGTACGTGTCACAACAAGGACTTTGCTGATTTTTCTTCAAGGTGAATTACCTCAGAGTTATCGTAGGTTTCAAGAATCCTGGGAGAACTTTTAAAAGCGAAATATCTTTCTCCAAGAATGAATCAAAGAGTTCCATATCATATTAAAGTCCAAAGGAGGTTCTCATATCAAGAGGTAAGAAAACTGATTCTTAGTAAGAATTGAGCTAAATCCAATGAGAATTGTCAACGAAATTTTTTTGGCCTAAAGAAAAAGGGTCAAAGTAAAGGTCAATGAGGATTTTTTTTCTCTGTTTAGGGGCCTTAGACTTGAAGAAGATCATTTATTCCTATATTTAAGCATTCCCCCCTATTCATGAGAATATGAGGAATCTTGGAGTTTGGAACACTTATGCAATTGTTATTAAGGTATTGAGTTTAAAAAATATTCCTTGTTGTCTTTGAGTTCTTGACTCTTGACTTTGAAGGTGTCTGAGTTCTTTGTAAATCTACTCATTCGCTTTTTTTTCTTGATTTCATGTTTTCAATGTTTGACTTAAAATGAAAGTCATGTTTTTATGATCACTTACAACACATAATATTGAGGTCAATTTGTTATCTATGTCTCGATATGTATATGATGTGTCTCTCTGCGAAAAAGGTTCTTATGAGTCATCATTGGTTATAAGGTTAAGGTAAAATGTTTCATGCTAAAACAGTCCCTAAAAAGTCAACAGGTCACTCATGTGTGGAGTATAGTCATGAATTAAGTTAATCAAAACAAGGGTACAAGGTTCGTAGTACTCCTTATTGTGTTTATGAAATGGAATACTAATTGTTAAAAGGCTCAAAAATGAATTATGATTCATCTATCATTCTAAGTTCGTTTCAGGTTGTGTCAATGTTGATAAAAATAATCTCCAATTGTTTTGTCCCATGAAATAAGTGGTTTAAAGTAATGTGATTCCAATATGGTGTCCTCATCACATGTGTCAAAATGTGTCCTGTTCTTCAAGTGTGAGGGTATGTGATCCATAGGATCCAAAATGCTCTACTACTTTATCAATCAGCGCAACCAAAGAGAAGAAAATGATACACTGAGGTTCTATCTTTTAAGTAATAGGACCGCTTGATCTATAGAGGTGGCAGTTATATAACCCCACCCAACCAGGGCATGGTCCCTACGACCACCAGTCTACACAGGTGTAGTCCCTGGCTCTCTGCAGATAGAAAAAAATCCAAAAATGACACCTCAAAATTTGCAAGGTTGTTCGTTTCCTTTCTCCTCCATGACCTTTCCATTCTTCAGTGCAGTGGAGGCCACCCCCCAATAGAAAGGCTATAAATTTCATGTTATGTAAAGAACAAAAGATCATAAAAGAATGAATCAAATGTGAATAAGCTCTTAGTGTTTGTAAATTATGATTTTAGAAGCAAGGATTAATTGATGTTAGAGCAACAAGTACCGAGAAGTGTGAATATATTATCTACTTCCGTTTCATACTTCTTTCATTTAATGTCCGTGTTATTGAATTGGTCCAATAAATTGGGAAGAAGAAAAATGTCCCTTCCTGATTGGTTTCCCTCCTCTGGAAGTTGTCCTAAGACAAATTGTTTGTTGTAAATGAGTCTATATTCTGTCCTTTCGGCAAATTGTTGATTCTAAGCACAAGATAATTCATTCACTAGCTATCTTTGTTATTCTACAAGAATAGAAGGACAATGAATTAATTGTGATTCTTTATAATCCCAAGTTGAAGCGTTTACAGATCATTTGGGGTATCAGAGCTAACAATTCTCTGGATTGTTGTATTCAGATTCTTGGATTGGTATGACAGTGAAAGATTAATGCAAAGAGGATTTACCTGCGATCTAGAAATTTCTACAAATAAATGCGGAAACAGAGAATTCTGAGGAAATGGAAGAAGAGAACTTGGTCCCTAGAATTGAGTTGGCTAGAGACCATGATGGCTGAAGGATTTTAGAAGGAAAGACGAGCTTGCTGATTTACAGAAGATGCTTCTGTCGACAAGACTCCATGGACTCACTAGTTGGTGCTTAGCTGAAAAGTTTTGGCCTGGAAGGAGCCACTATAAGGAAAGTTAGGGAGAGCATGAGAAGAGACCATCTAACACAATAGAAAAGTAAACATCTTATCATACTCCTTTTAACGTTAAAACAAAAGTTGATATCAACGCTTTGAATTTGATAACTGGTTAAATAGTTATAAGTATACTTGTAGTGTCCATACTGTGCACTGGCATAGAGGATTACCTTGCACATCTCAAAATGAAAGGACCCCTCTGGTTTTGGTGGGAAAAACCATCCTAAGCCAATCGTTAAAAGAAAAATTTTGCCTATTGTGAATCCTTGGCAATATTTAAAAAGAACTAATTAGGAGTCTAACTTCTCATATTGGCATAAGACTGCCCAAATGAGTAAATGGGCAGTATTTTAGACAGGTAAACAAGTGGTCAAGTGTGGTAGGACTATATCTATAGAGTTTTAAAGGCAGCCAGGTACTTAACATGGACCTTGGAGGATGAGGAACGCTGACAGTACTTGGGAGGAATTGCACACTCACCTTCAAAGAAAAATCTCTCCACAAAACCTAAATAGCTCAACGAAGCATATGCGTACAAGCGTACTCCATAGATGATGAAAATAAGCACCGAAAGCAAAGCCATGGGAAAGCATTCAACAAATATCGAAGAAGATTTTGGGCAAACAGTAGGCACCGTGTAAGTAGAAATGGAAAAGGTAACAGTTGGCGCCAACTACTTTGAATACTTTTAAAGATCCCAATAATTTTTGCAAGAACGGGATATCAATGTCCATACTGACACTAAATGTTGGAAGTTTCAGCATCCGGGATTTACATATGAAGAACCAAACCAAACTCGAAGATTCCTCATCATGAAAGTTTGAAAATAGAAGGGGAGGTGGAAATTAAAGATTGACTCTCAATGTAGATGAGAGGCTTGGATATGCATGTCCAACCAAATGGACAGCCATGAATCGGAGATGATAATACTAATCTAGATGAAGAAACGAGGTAAACACTTTGGTTGATTCCCGTTCGCTACGTCTAACTTTATTTCTGAACATTGTACATAAGCTTTGGTCTGGCAGAATATGACATCTACACCCTTATCCTTTGGGTTGGGTGGAAGAGGTTGTTAAAATTTAGGTACAAGAAGATGTAGGGTCATTTTGGGGAGAATTCCCATATATGATGTTTTTTGAGGCTGACTTATTTCCACTTGAATGCTTTTATGTGTATTTCGGAGTCGTACTTGGATGTTAGGATGTTATAGTTATGAAGGAGCAAAACTGGACGATGGTCAAAGGATGGGATCAACTACACATCCGTACAACCGGCGTAAGACACATGGTTACTATGGTAATTGCTAACCAAGTAAAATGACTTCTCGAAAATCATCATCAGTTTTTTTACTTTTAGTTGAAAGAAAACAAGATGGGGTAGAAGTTACCGGATTCACTGGGAAAGCATTGATTGGGATATTATTATTAAGTCTTTTTAGGAAAGTTTTTTTTAGTCTAGTGGAATTAGCTTTTCCCCCAAAACAAAACCAAAAAAAAAAATAAAAAAAGAACGAAGTAGAGCATGAATTCAGCTATTGCCAGAGGTCCCCTCTACCTAAACTTTAGGTTGTATAGGAAATCCTGCTTTCAAGTACTAAAGTAAAGAAACACCCATGAACTATAGGACCAAGGTTTGTGATAACGTCCAAGCACCTCACCATGTGATTCACCTATGTGATGGTGCCAAGAAGATGGTTCTCAGAGATGTGCATCGCCGACCGCACTTTTGAACAAGATCACCATAAAGAAAAATATCCACTTCCCCAAACATAGATGATCTTTTACTAGCTTTCAACATGTCAAAGTCTTCACGAAGTTGGATCTAAAGTACTCATCAACCAGTTAGGAATTAAGGAGGAGATAATATGGAAGACTTGTTCCTTAAAACCAACTAGGTTGTATAAATGGTTATTACTCTCCTTTTGGATTATGTAATCACCCGCTACATTTATGAGATTGATGATGACGTATTATAGGATTCATGATTCATGTGTCATTGTATATCTAACGATATCTTGATTTTTATTGCACATGAGAATAACATCTACTGCTTTGCAAAAAGTCTTATTACCAGTTCTCAGGGAGAACAACTACTTTTAATAGAAGAAATGTGAATTTACAAATATCACTTGTCTATCTTGGGCACACTGGTAGAGGATGAGAGCTATGAACTGGTGAGATCAATAAGTGAAGCCATCACTAAGTGGCCAACACCAACAGGAGCAAATGAGACTAGGATTTTTGTGGAGTATACAGTACATGGGGAAGTTTCATTTTAGGATGCTCTGTGAGTGCAGCACCCTCTACACAAGTTGGCCGCAAAGATTAAGGATTTTGACTGTGTAAGGAACAAGAAAAATACTTGAATTATTGAAATACAAGAGTAGTCATGCTCCATCTTTCTCTTCCTAATTGTACAGCCCATTTTGAAGTAGAGCAAATTCCAATGAGACGCCATGGCACAGTGTTTCTTTAATGAGGTAAACCTGTAATGTTATCATTTAAACTTTCACTCACAGTTAAAGGATAGGCAATATATACGATAAGGAAATGTACGCCTAGTTCAATAATTAAAAAATGGAAGAATTATTTGTTGGGTAAAGAAACTATTGGGCAACATTGACCACAAACCTCTCTAGTATTTGTAAGCAAAAAAAAAACCAATCTAAATTATAGTAAGGCAGGCTCTACAAATGGATGGGGTTCGTCAGAGCTCCCATTTGGTGATTAAATACAAGAAGGGGAGTAACCAAATTACGTGGTAGAACATGTTTGCTACCACCCACACAAATAAGTTTTCTGTTTGGCCACTATCTCTCAATTGAGCCCTGCACAGAAGGCAGCTTTCTGGAGAGCCAATATGCCTCGAAAAGACTTTGGGGTGACATTTCAGTTTTTCCCCGGGCTTGACATGATAAGTGGTATTGATATTTTATCTCAAAGATGGGCTGCTCTACTAACCGATGGGGGAAGATGTGCCGTGCCAAAAGAAGAGTGAATTCTAATTGATAGGGAAACCATCCTTTAAAGTAGGCAAGCACTTTCGGTGTTGTACACACCCTAAACACTTGCAAGGTACATGTATTTGGACCATATGAAGAGAATATCAAAATTTATATGAGATGTAAATTTGTTGTACTAGTCAAGCCTAACTAGTAAGGAAGGTGTGTATAGCTGTTGTCATACCGTACTCATCTGGGAGACTTTCTATTGATTTTTAAGGAGGATTACCGATTATAAAACTGGCCATGCTCTCTCTATGGTGTTAATAGCTTTAGAGTAATGTGTCTTCTTGTGGCATGTGAAAAGATAGTAAAGCACATGATGCGGCAATCTTTTCTTTCTAATGATGGGTTGCATTTTGGTTTGCCAAAGTCTAGTGTTTGTTTATAGGTATTCCAGGTTCTTAGGGAATTTTTGGACTCTTGTGGGCAAGATGGATAATAGGTTTACAAAGGACGCATAGTTATCAGAGGGTATAACGATAGGTGTAACCCGACTTTGTAAGTTGATCAAAGGGTATCAACACAATACCCAAGACTTAGGATGAGTCCTTAGCCTACATTCAACCTGCCTATACATCGGCAATCCACACATCCACTATAAAGTGCCTCATTTGAAGCATATTGAGATTCTCTCTACAAATCTGGCTGGACCTAATAGTTGGAACAAAACAAGCAGGAGTGAGAAGAATAACAGGAACACCTAGTGACTAGAGGCTAAAAAAATCATTGAGAGATCTGAAAATCCATCTCAATCAGAACAACTAAGAATCTCAGGCCATTATAAAGCTAGGAATGATAAAACATAGAGGTGAACATAACCTTCAATGTTGGAGATAATCTTGGCCTTTACTTGAGCAGGAGTTCCTACAAAAATGACTACAAGCACCGTAAGCTCAACCACTAATGTATGGACGCCCTTCATCGTATTGGAGCAGGTTGGAAAAAATTCCTTTTAACTTGATTTACCGTCATTCATGAGGATGTACTCTATAATAAACTGTGAGAAGTTGCACCTATATGAGCCATCCATGCTAGATGAATATGAAGAAATACAGTTGCTACCTTCCATTCATGATTGTGTCTTGGACTCACAAGGTGAATTGGAGGAGGACGTAGTACTGTAGCAATAGGTTAGAGAGACTAGAAGAGGTCCAGAGGAGCCTTGACAGATTGAACTGAAAGGAAAGACACCAAGGCAAACCCGGTGGTACCTTAAAGAGCAAGTGAGGGAATTATTTCCTCATCTACTCCCCCACTAACATTTTGTGGGACCAAAATCCTCCTAAGAAGGAGAGGTGTGATCCATATGGATCCAAAATAACTCTACTTTATCAAATCAGCCAACACGAAGAAGAAAAAATGATACAAGAAGGTTCTGTATTTTAATTAATAGGACTACCGCCCTGTGTAAGGTGGCAGTTATAGAATCACCGCGCCAACTAGGGCGGTGGTCCTAGGACCACCGGTCTGCATAGGGGTGGCAAGTCCTGGCTCTCTCTCGGATAGAAAATAAAATTTGAAAATGAATAGCCTCAGAATTCGAAAGGTTGTTCATTTCTTTTCTTCTCCATGACCTTTCCCATTCTCCAGTGTACAAGAGGATATGAGAAAGGATATAAATGCATGTTATGGAAGAGAACAAAGATCATCGAATAATGGAGCAAGTGAGTAAGAATCTCTTACTGTTGTAATTCTTATTTGTAGAAGAAAGGAGTAATTGAGTCAGAGAAAGCAAGTAACTGGGAGGAAGTGTGAGATATTATCTACTTATCTTTTCATACTTATTGCAATTTCTATACTTATTACTGAATTGGCCAAAAAAAAGTGGGAAGAAAGAGCAATTTCCCTTCCCAACAAAGTTTTTCCTCTTCTGGAGGTTTTTCTAGGATAAAATTGTTAGTGTATGAGTCTATATTCTTTCCCTTTCTGCAAATTGTTGATTCTAATCCCAGTTATAATTCATTTACTAGCTATCTCTTTTATTTTTTGATATAAAGTAGAACAACAACGATTAATTGTGATTCTGTGGATAACTCCAAAGTTGAAGAGTTTACATATCAGTATGTGTTGTCTTGTTCATGACCTTGAATCTGTATCTCAGTCAAATTAATTCAGTATAAGGGTGATTGGTGTCTATTATCTATCAAATCATGAAGATTGAATAAAAAGGTGTGTGAACAAGGAAAACTTTTCATAGGTCTATCTTTGAGACCCACAAGAGAAATTGAGTGCAAAGTGACAATTATATCCTTGTGAGAGGTAGGATATAGTCATAAAAGTAGAAAAGGAATGTTATAATGGTGCTTCTTGAGATGATGAGATTTTATATTTGTGTATCTACAAGAGTTTAGAGGGTCAATATGTATAACCAATTGTGTAAGAGGTAAGTCAATCTAAGATCTACTTGAATGGCATAATGTTGCTTGCAAGACACAAGTAGAGCCAATTTTTTATCTATCTTATTATCATGAGGTAGAGGTAATCTGAGTTGTGTGGGTCCAAGTGTAGTGAAGGTCTAAAAGTGAAAGCTACAGTGTGTTCCTCTATGTAAAGGTATCTATGCTTATTCTAAAAGGAGGTCAATATTGACTTGTCCTAGTTTTAAAGAATGCAAACCTTCAATGTGATTCAGAAAGGATATGTATGTCACATTTTTTTGCATACAATCTGGTTAAGTCTAGGTAAGAAGGAAATAAAGGCTTGATTTGGTATATTTCTTGATGCAAAGTTTGAGTAGTGCTCATTTTTCATTTTAAACAAGTTTGAAGAACTATGTGTAACCATGTCAAGGTATGGTAAAGCTATAAGTAGTCATGTCTTTGTACCACATCATGTGATTATATTATATCAAATGGAGTTTTAAGGTGAACTTATAGGTGGTTTGTTTTCTTCAATATGGTGAAGTGTCTCATGACTCTCAACATGTTCAAAGCATTGAAGGAGTTAGATCATGAGTCTTCTAGACTGTACTAAGTCTTTTGTTGGATCTTGATAATAATTTGAACTTGTGAAAAGCTATGTATGTCTTAGTGTGTTCTCCTGAGTTTATACAGAAAGGTGAAAATACATTGACATGAACAAAATGTTTTCAAGAAAGTACAAACTAGTACATCATAGGGTTTATGGATCTCTCTGGTCTGAAAGTAGTTTTATTCATTATCAACAGAGGTCAAGAAAATCAAAGAAGATGTTCTATGAGTTGATAAATGCTCAAAAAATTGACTTGCCATATGAATGCAAAGATCCCATCAAACTTAGATAGAATAAGTGGAAAAATGATAGGTTATAGGTTCAAAAGTGTCAAAGAGGTCATCAGATGCAGAGGTTATTTAGTATAAGTAAGGTTGATCACTATTATTCAAGTTCACATAACAAGAAATTGTAGGGTACAGAGGTACCAAAATGATGTACTATAGGTTGCAAAAGTTCTAAGGTGTTGCTATAAGTAGTAGGTTACTAATGTGAAGTCTCAAAGCGTGTTATGACTCAAAAGGTCAGAAATAGTATGGAACAATGGTTTAATATCTTTACCCAATAGGTGGTAGAGTATGAGAAAGGTGTAACAAAGAATAAAGTTGTTTTCTTACATTTAAAATAAAAGTACACTATGTTAAGATCTTGTTGAGTTCTTTGCCTCTCTAAAATGGTATGTTTAGTTGAAAAGATGGTCTTTAGATTGGTTAAATGATGGATTCCTGTCTAAGATGAATATAAGGTATTTTAGTGGTTGATTCTCTCAAAGGTGAAATTAAAAATTTGGTAGCTATGCAGTGTTAAAGTTTTTTTCATCAGACATCAATGGGATGTAGTTGTACATATGAGAGAGCATGTTTTATGTGACTGATTTTTTAAGGTCAAAAAAGGACAATTGTAGGTCTCTTAGTGATTGGAAAGAGGCTTCAAGTGGTCACTATTAGAATAAACTAGAAGGAAAAGTAAAATAAAATCACAACATCTAAAAGAAAGGTTGCCTTTCAAGAAGTTGAGAGATGGGTATAACAGGTGTATAAGATGATATGGCTATCTAAAATACCATAAAATACTTGAAACATACATGAATAAAGATGTTATCAGAGCTTATGTGAGGATAAAATCAAAGTCAAAATATGACCCTACAGGTCTGAGTCAGCCATCTGAGGATTGGATGAAGTTTTGAAAGCTCTAAATTTGTATAGTTATGACGGTTAAATACTAAACTACTGTGAAAATTATTTACAAAAGGAAATGTTAGGCTCTAAGGTCTATAGTAGGACTGTGAGAAGTATATAGTTGCTCTAAATGGAAGGTAAAGGTATGTAAGACCCTTGTCAGAAAGGGGGAGTTTGTAGACACTAAGAATGCATGAATTTTAAAACTAGTTCCTTGAAGATGTTCACAACCGTGAGAGGGTCAAAATTTCTCAAGTGACTATGTTGTGGAATCAGGGGGTACAAGATTACATAACAAGTCTTCCATGGAATTTAATGGTCTGAGAATGTATAACAAAGTAGGGGAAGCATTTTTTCCTAGTCCATTGATAAGGTGATACTAAAATTTCTAAGAAAGCTGGTATAAGACTTGTATAGGTGAGTAACTAGTGTTTTTAGGATGAATGGATTGAGGAATAAGTGGTTGGCTTAAAAGGAGTTATGTTTGCATTAATTAAGAGAAAAAAATGTTGAAAGGTATCTTTAGGACATTAGTGATTTGGATGAGTCACTCTTAATACATAGAAGCAAGGTAAGAGTCCAAGATATTGTGATTTTAGCTAGAGATGGATGTAATGAACCAAGGGGGAGTTATAAGAAATAGTTTCATGAGGTATATTGGTTTCTGGAACTTTCCAAAGTTTGTCAAAAAGGAACTAAGAATGATTTTTAGGTCCAAATTTCCTAAAGTGTGTTTTGAGAGTAATGAAGGAAAAAATGGCATTCTTAAGAATGATCCTGATCTAGAAATTTATGTAGAACATGAATGGAGGAGAATAAGGAGGGTACATGCTCAGGGGGTGTTAGTTTGAAGCTCTTATTAGGTCCAGGAGATCACTATATGCTGCTGTCAAAATCACAGAAGGAGGATTTCAGTCCCAGGGGGATCAAGTAAGTCATGTAAATCAATTTGTGTATTTTTTCCTTTGTATTGAGTCATGTGTTATCATTATACATTCAGTAGAGTCTTTGTATCCTTTGTCATAAATGGAAAATGGGGATAAAATCTCATAAACATGAAGTTGAGGTCATGTAGGTGTTGATCATGTTGGTTACCATCAAAGGGGGATATTTTTGGCCATTGTGTGGTTGTGTTGTCATTGATCTCAATCCAAATTTATGGAAATGGTGTGATGGTGTTGTATGAGTCTCCCTATGTTGTTATTCAGATGTCAAGTATGTTAATTGTCAAGTTTGGTGAAGTCTTATGTAGTCCTGGTGCATGTTTGATTGAGATAAGTCACTATTTTAGCTCTTTTGAGGTGATTAGATGATGTCATGATGTTAAACATGGTCCATATAATGTGTCATGAGTATGTATGGGTATGCATTGAGTCAGCATGGTCACTTCATGGTTGAGTCAAGTCATTATAAGCTTATTTCTAGGCATGGAACATGTAGAATGAGATAGAGGCATAATATTTGAACCAAATAAGACTTTTAAAAGTATGGAAGTAGTATGGTAGTAGTGTGCCTAAGGTGTATGGTGATTTTTAGATCAGAATTCAGAGGTTAGATGCATATTTGAGGTCATTGGGATGCAAATAGTGAGAAACATGTAGGTAAACAAAGGTAAGTCAATGTGGCTGGAGAGTTTGAGGAATATATGAGCTAGATGGTGAGTATGGATAGTTAGAGAAGTTTTTATTTGTGCTTCATTCCAAATTTTAGGTCATTATGACGAATGAATTCGAAGATATGTAAGTTTTTACCAAAACTAGGTGAGTTTGAGTGTGTTTTTAGAGCAAAAGTTGACCTTATGATGCTCATTGTGGACTGTGTGCTTTGCATGGGGACCTGAGATATTTGGCATATATTCTTAAGTCAGTTCTGAAGGCTTAAAAAAATAATTAGGTGCTTTTATTGTCATGTTTTTATGAACGATCGTTAAGAAGATAAAGTGGTTTGAAACCCTAAATAAACCCTAGCTACAAGAAGCTTGCAGAAAAGTTATTTTATCAGACCATTTTTTATTGGTTCCTAAAAATTTATGATTGTATTATTTTTAAAAATCTTCCATGTTTCAAAAATTTATGGTAGTGCATGTGGTAGAATGTGGGTCATGCCTACATATGTTTGTTTTTGAAGATCTTCTGTTTAAGGAGAAAGTTTCCAAAAGAGGTATGATCTAAATTGAAATTCATGAAATCACAGGATTTTATATATATAAATTAATGTTTAAGGTCATGGTGATAGATAAAAAGTGTAAATTATGACCTATCTTTGTTGACTAGTTTTTGGGGCAGTTTGGAACAGTGAGTGGTAAAATGGACATTATAGAAGCTACAAAGTGAGTTAGGACACCATTAACATTGTTTTGTGAATATGATTCATCTATATTTATAAGGTTATATCAAACTTTAATATTGTACAAGGTATGTAGAAGTTATGACCTGTTCTTTCAGGGTCAAGTTTGGAGGATGCTCATTCTAGCAGAGTGCAAGTAACTACATAAGGTAAAATAATGTTTCTGATTAGTTAAATATTGGTGAAGGATTTATATGGCTCATACATAATTTTAAAGTATTTTTTATGGTTTGGTTACTTTTGGAAGTGATTTTTTGTATGTTGGATCACATTTGGCTAAGTGATAATTCTTGAGTCCAAGAGAAGATAAATAGTTTTTCAGAGATGGACTTGTTTAAAGGCCTTACAATTTGAGTTGGAAGGGGTTACAATATTTTATGGAAATTTAATTCATATATATTTCCAATGAGGTATTTATATAGTATTTATGAGTTCATTTGATGTGTCATTCATGTATTTTTGTGAAGAATTTTGTAGTGTCAGTTTTAGGACAACGTTGTTCTTGTTGAAGTATTGACTTGTTTGAAGAATCAAATGGTTGAGTTGATGATTTATATCACATAGAAAGTTAAGAGGGTAAATTTTTCACCTATTTAATTAATTTTTAGGTCTTGGAATCTATAGAAAGAGTGTTTATCATCTTAATTTGGAAAATAGGTTTTTAGGCAGGTTGATTTGGTGAAGACAAAAGTGGTTGTGGTTTGAGAAGGTGATTATTTCATGAATTATAGATTTCTTACAAGTGTTATAAATTTTATGAAATTTACATTTAATCATCACATGAAATATTTTGGATGTGTTGAAGTGATGTTGTGGCAAAAATATGTTGACAGGGTCCTAAAGGGTGTTGGAAACAACTGTTTTGAGAAGGTAAAGAGACAGTGGGCCCATTAAATGAAATAATTTGATTGGTTAATGTAAATTAAGACCATGTATGGATGTTAAATTTTATTTTAATTATGTATGGTTAATATGGGAGCTTTAATAATAATGGTTTTCGAATGAGGGGATTTTTGTCATTCCAATGTAAGGGTTTTTAGGATTTTTTTGTGCATGAAATGTTTTTTTTTGTCTAGGCCGACCTATATGGGTCATATTTGACCATTGTAATGATTTTATTTGAATTCAATAAATTTAAATTTGTAAATTTATCATGAGGTACCAACCTCATTTGGGTTGGAGAGTTGAAAAGCATATAAAAGTGAAGTTTAAACTTATTTTGAGGGCTAGTCTTGCATGGGGAGAAGTGTGACCTAAACGAAATTGTTTTGAAGGTATGAAGACATGAATTGAAGGATGATAATATGTGTTTGATATTGAGGAATGTTTTAAATAATGTGTTCAAGAGTATAGAAGGCAAGAAAAGTTGAGAAAAAAGAAGAAAGAGTGAGTTTGAAGACCTAGGTTTTGACCTAGGGTTTGGGAGTTGAATAAGTGATCTCCATCAGTTATAATAGAAAAAAAATAAGAGATAAAACATAATCAGGTGGCTGATTTTTTTCTTGGTCACCCTATGGGGTTTTATCCTCCTTTTGGAGTGGGTGCTTCACTAAATTATGGATTGGTGCTCCTTGAAGGGTTGGTGCTCTACTAATTTAGGGGTTGGTGCTCCTTGTGAAGTTGGTGCTTCACCAAATATCTTTGCTTTATGTAATGTAAAAATATTTTTAGTGGGTTTTATTCCCCATGAGGGTTTCCCACTTACATATGCTGTTCTTGTGTTGATTACTTTGTTTTCTTTCTCTTTTGGTTAATGTTGCATATATTAATAGGCACCCATGGTTATAAAGGTTGTAAGAACAATCTAATTGATGAATGTATGGTTTGGTAAATTAAATAAAAATAATTATAGGACTAATTCACCCCCCATATCATTCCTTTTTTCTTCCAACACAATGTGTGAAAAAAGGTAATATATGAGGCATGTATAGAGTGACTAAGGCTAATAATGATATCTCTCAAATATTGTAGTCTAGCCCACATGACCAAGTCCGATCATACCCTAATTCTAAAAGGCCCCTCAAGACACTCACTCGGGAGGAGAATGCATTAGCAATCCCATCACAAAATAAATGTTTAACAAACATTAAAAAAAATATGGTGTATAAACAACGAACCTTTAGAGTTATGGATCGTCATGATTTGCAATATGCTCCTAGAGGAAGTTTTGGGAAAATATCTCATTTTGAAATTTCTCAGTGTACAAGATAATAATGAATAATGGGTTATTCTTTAGAATATTCTTCATCCTTATATTCACCTCTCTCTTCTCTCTCCTTTTTCTATAACTGAAAATAAATTCTTATTGTAAAAGATCCTCTCTTTAATGCAAAGTTTCCTTGCCCAAATGGGGGTTAAACATTTTGAGATGTAGACCTTTGTCTTGGACTTGTGAAATACATCTAATTCCTTCCAAATGGATGTAATAGATTAACTGTATATTCCAAAATAATAATAACTTTTTGATTGTGGCCCATATCTTCCTTCTTGTTTGTATTATTTCCTTCTTATCTTTCTATTTTGTAATTTCATGATGTATATGGATTATATTTGCATAATTTTGTTTCACTTTGTCAAATATGTAGGGAATTGGAGTTTAATTTGATGCAAGGTAGACCATGGATATTACCTTTCCTATTTGATTTGTATTTTTCCTATATTACTCATCTCAAGGACAAATATCCCTTATACTTTGGTGTATCAACATGTTTCTTTCAGTTTTATCCTTTCCCTTTTCCTTTTCATGGTTAGATTAGTTATATATTAGAGTAACTTAGTGATAGAATTAGAGTGGTGTTTGTTAGGATTTGGCGTTCTCAAGAGGTCTATCCCAATGATCCAAGGTCCCAAATCTTGAAGAAATTCATATGTTTCTACTGAGATATAAAATTTTTCCAAATTTTGGTGAATCTTTCATGCATGCACATTTTCAATGACAACATTCTATTTAGCATAAATGTAGTTATATTACTGAAGACTACAAAAAGTTCTAAGAAAATATATTACTAACACCACATACTCTAATTGAGATAATGCTTATTGAATCTAAAAATAGTTACATCAAAGATAAAATCTTAATGGAATGCTTGAAAAAACTAACATGAATATAATTCAAAACCCAGCTAAAGCATGCCTACTAGTATGTTGAATTGCTAACTAATATAGACCTAAATAGATCTAGGAGAAATAAAATTGGGGGTTTATTGCTACTCCAAGGAAGGTCAGATGGTCTCTCCAATAATTACTACAAGATCATATTGGATACGCATCTACTAACCCCATTGAAGACTTGAGGAAAGCATTGAGCTTGGCTATTGATCATATTTCTTATATGATATGCAAATCAAAGCATGGTGTAAAGTTTAAAGGTATGTGGTTAGTCTTTTATAGTTTTTACTTTGAGGAAAAATAGTATCTTGGTGCATGTGGGACTAAAAGGAAAAACTAGATTAATAATTTCTAATCATGGTTAAGGTTTGTTAATCACAACTAATGAATTATCAAGTGATTAAGATGTGAGGAGAATTAATCAACCACTTAGGGTTAATTAGGAGGCTAGGATAAGATTTTGAAGCTTGTTGAGATGTTGTGGAGGGAAATGGGGTGATTTTGAGTGGTTGGAAGAGGGGTTTGAGCCAATAATAGAGTATATTGACCAAAATAAGGGTAAAATAGGCTTAATTAGATAATAATTGTTAATTATCTGTTTGGAAGAGGATTTTATCTTATAATTCTTCGTAAAGTGGAATGTTGAATGTGAAAGAGAATGGGTAATAAAAAAAGTGTTTTTGACTGAACAAAATGGTAAGAAAAATTAGTTAATTAGTGGAAACTATTAATTATAATGGAAAATGGTAAGAATGAGAGTGATTTGTGTGCGTTTGGAAATAAGATTGCAAAAGTAGAAACTAGGTGTCTACATTCTCCCCTGTTTGAGGTGAAGTAAGTAGCTTCACTTCAAATATAGTAGACAAGAATAAGCAAGTAAATTTTTGAAGAAAAAATATTAAGATGAAGGATGCCCCCTTGAGTGTCGACGGGGTGATAGAAGAAGTCAATCAACGATCAAAATGGATAGAAGAAATAGGAAAGGGATAAACATGATAGTTTATTACCGTAAGTGATTTGGAAGAAAAATTAATAGTGATAAGAAATGATAATGGAGAATGGGATAACTCTATATTTTCATACAATCTATAAATAAGAACTTTGTTGTATCATTTTCCCCTAGGTGTCTACATTATGTAGATTGTTAAAAATATGTAACTCCATGCAACATACATAATGCAAAGTAATACGAGAAAGTAAAACGAATCTTAACTCCTTGAAATACACATAATGCAATGTAATACAAGAAATTAAACCAGCTAACCTAACAGAGAAACAAGTACAATCACACATACTCAAGCAAACAACGTTCAAGACAGTTGTACCAATGTTTTTTATATCAAGCAGTAGTTCCTGAATGGTCGTGTTGTAACAAAAAGGGTTAAATGGTGCCCCAGGAAATGATACATGTGAGGGGAATAATGGAGGACACAAGCAGTCCCATGGAAAGTATTTGGGCACTATGACATAGTATCTGGAAACTCACTATTGCATGGGAGTATGGAAATAGTAAGCAAGCCAACTTTGTTATGGAGGTAGATCACGGTGATCCACAAGTCGTTTGAGACAAGAACAAACAAGAACCTAAGAAAGATGTTTTTTTAGGAAAAATTTTGATGTTCGAGGAAAATGCATTTTATACAGGTTTCATCTGTGTACATGTCATTTACCAATTTTTGAAAATTGTTAAATTTTTGCTGTTTTTTGGATTTTTAATGATTTTACCAATTTTTTTGGTTTTTGAAAAAAAAATTATATTGTTTTGATTTTTTTAATTTTCAAGAACAAAATATTGTATAAGAAATAATGAAGTCATGGGACATCACCAAAACTCACCGCGAGGCAAAGAATATGCCCCAAGTAGTAGAAAAGGCCTTCGGGAAGCAAAAGCATGCCCCAATGTAGTAAAAACGGGCGCGAAAATAATTATTTATTTAAAATAATCATCACGGTTAGTGCTAGAGGAATTTAGAAGAACCACGACAGCTCCAGGGTGCCTTAAGGGTGAGAAACATGTCACGGGGGGTAAAAATGGGTATATAAACCATCGCGACCAATTTATTTACCACATTCACATACCTTTTTATTGTTGATTGAGTTCTGACCTATAGGAGAAGATGGTGAGAGTGAAGAACCAGAGACACCATACAGATCGCGTGAGAGACTACATGAGAATTCTTTAGGATGTCCCATAGGTACATAAAGCTAAAACTTTCACATTTGTTATCTTATAGCATTTAATTTTTTGTAAAACATAGTTATTAGGCCATAAAAAGTTAGAAAAGGGGGCATGAATGCACCAACGTTGCCGTTGGGGCACGCCTATGCTCAAGGATTCATGTCTGTGCTTGTGCATGCATGGCACATATGCGTCATTGCATTAAGAGGGGTTCCTATGCAAAATTCTCCAAGTGACATGGGTGTGCATGTGCCTACGTAAGGATAAATGTGCCTATGTAAATGGTAGGTATTTTTAAAGAAATGAATACACCTATGCATGGATGGGGGTGCTGACATGCTGAAGGGTGTGTTGACACTGCCAAGGGGGTGTTAGTGCTAGGAAGTCATTTTTAGAATGATTTTTAGAAGAAATGAAGGTTTTTAGGAAAACCTAGATGGTAGGGATAAATGAATAATATGATAAAATAGAAGAATAACATGATAGAATAGAAAAACTTGGATTTACAATAGAAGAATAAGATCATAATAAATGAACTAATTGACCCTGCATATGGATTTAGAGGTATTAGAGATGCAGGTGTGACATGTGAAGCTCTGGGCCTACGAGGTGACATTTAGACATCTGAACTATATTTTCTTGGAAATCACACTAGAGGTGACTGGTTTATCTCATGTGGCTCACATGCCACAGATTACCTTAGATCATAGCCTGTTCACAACCTTAGATAAGAGATCGCAGAGAAAGAGCCAGACATTCTGTATTCCTACCAGCGAGATGAGCATTACTCTAGAGGATGTGTGGAAGATATTACGAGTTCCTACTCAGGGTCACTTTATCACATATGATGGTCACCAGGACCATCTTGAGTGATGCATAATTGAGCTGTTATGAGTGGTAGACATACCACGTCGGGGCATGATGGTCTTCATTAGGAGGTGTATGGCTGATCAACGGCTGAGATGGGTCCCTATATTTTTTTTAGCCCTTATCAATGGCATATTGTTTCCTGATAAGACTGTTGCTCGGTTCCCTCTGGGTCTCATTGGAGTGATTAACAACCTTCTTCAGGGAGAGGTTTACTACTGAGTTTAATATATATTGACTCACTTATATACAGACTTACATTTAATAGCTTACCATGGACAGAGGTCTGTGGGTCCTACCACTTTGTTACAGATATGGGCTTTTGATCATATTGTGATAGGACGCCCTATTGGAGCATTGAGAGCTTGAGCCCTTGGAGATCCTTCCATCATGGGATGGGTTCTAGAAGAAGATGACATTCATGGTCACGTGAGGGATATAGACTATTACAGGCTAGTGTTTGACAGGGTACAACCTCACATGATCAAATGGAGGCCATATAGGTTGTACCATTGGCCTTAAGATGCAATTGAGTTAAGCACTACTACAACTGATCATTTTATCCTTAGGAGCATGAGTCATATCATAGAGTGGTATAGAATGGTCCAGGTCCAGTAGAAGTTTGGTCTTATCTAGGGGATACCTAGTGATGAGATGTGGTATGCACACAAATAGAGAGAACTTTCACATGGGGCCCCAGATCAGGCTGAGACAAGCTCATACTAGCTTTTTACAGGTGGTTCCATAGCCTTGGGTACAACGGGTACAGATAGTGGATCCATGTATGAATCTAGATTATGCATCATGGTATGTGATAGTGCTGCCTCGATGTTTGACCATTCCATGTGAGGCATTAGACGTAGCAGTGCAGGGATTACATGGCCTAGATCCTAGGGCACAAACACATGAAGGTCCACAGATAGGACCACAGATAGGAGTACCAACAGAGTAGGTGCTAGTCCAGTAGTCATTTTGAGTACATCAATAGGTAGTGGTATAGCCACAAGCATTGACACCATAGATGCCCCTTCAAGTTCCATTACGGGTACCATTATAGGAACTTCCATCACCCCTCACATGAGTCCACCACATAGTCCACCAGGAGGTGGAGGAGATGGCAGGGGTGGAGAGGATATGGAGGAGGATATATAGGTTGGTGGGCATGTGGCTAGATTGTAGTAGAAGCTACAACATGTAGTATCCCTACAACTTTAGCTCATAGTTGAGAGTGACCAAGAAATTACACAAAGAGATTAGGTGATCGCAAAGAGGGATAAACTCATTACAGAGTAAAATCATGCCATGACCAAAAGAGCACAAACCATGAAAAAGTGATATCAAGTGACTGTAGAGAGGCTAAAATTGTAGGATGAGAGGGATCAACTAGTGGCTGAGTAGGTTCAATGGATGAAAAAACATACACATGTTTGGGCTGATATAGCTAGAGTGACAGGAGAGCGTGATGTTCTACTGTGGGCATCTTAAGCATCTGGGATGTCAGACATGTTAGCAGATACGATGAGAGATATTGGTGAGGCCTCCCACTACAAGGCATTGTACCACCAGGTCATCTCAGAGGGACATAGGGCTACCCAATTTGATTAGTTAGACGTTAGTAGGTCTAGATCTAGATCCCAGAGGACCTCACGATCAGCCAGATTAGTTCAGTAGAATATAGTGCAGTAGAGCGTAGCGGGCTCTGCAGGACCATCACATTAGTAAGTTCCTCCCTAAGACCCTAGGCCAGGAAGTCCCGGAGACGGTGAGAGTTGACACTGACTCTCTTATTGACATATTAGATGTATATTTTTGGTGTATTTCCTCGATATGAAGGAATAATTTTGTATGAATGTATATGTATTATTTTTTATCATGCCTTGTGATGAAGGCACATTTTTGTACAAATGTACATTATGTATTATTTTTTATCATGCCTCGTGATGAAGGCACATTTTTGTACAAATGTACATTATGTATTATTTTTTATCATGCCTCATGATGAAGGAACATTTTTGACCCATGCCCATGATGGATTTTTGTATTTTATATGTATCGAGACACATTGATTATGTACACAAACATTTGACATTATGATCATGTATGATGATTTGATGGATTACTGATGTATCATATTGTGTTTATGAGATATCATGTTTAATCTGTATGTTTATGTTTGTATCACATGTTATATATATGAGATATCCTTAGCTAATGTCATATTTCATGTTGATGAGATACTTTGATTAAAACATGTTTTTATTTTTTATATTGGTGTGGGAGGGATATATTTTGATCATGCGCGACTGTTATTGCCCCATTGATGATACAATATTTGATGATTAGCTTTAGCATACATGTGTGATGTAAACATATCTTTTATTAATATATGATGTATATATGTGATGGTTTATTTGATACGATGATGAAACGATAACAAAATGTACAAGTATAATAACAAGCACAATTTAAACAAATCTAATCAAAGAAAGACAATTATCTACACGTATGTAAGATAAAATGAACTCAATGCAATGTACAACAAATTAAAGTAACATTCAATCTAAGTAAGCAAGTGAATCCAAATTAAAGTACAAAACATAGAAAATAAATGCAACTAAAACCATACAAACCAACTAGAAGTAAGCAAGCTACTACTTTGTGTTTGTGGGACAATTTTAGGATGTTTTTCACTATTTTTGGGTATTACCTCAAGATAATTTTCTATTGTTTTGGAATTTTCTACGAAATGTATTTGAATATTTTTTATGTTTTCTAAGATATTTTTCCAAAGTGAACATACAAAGAAATGAAGAAAGGTGGATTCCCCCAACATTAAATGGGATGTATAAGGGAATAATGCCACATGCTATTTATGAGAAGGTGATAATGTGAAGTTACCCCATCATTAGTTGAGAATATTCAAATTCAAACTTTTCACATTTAAAATTAGGATCAGACGAATTAGGGAAAAGAGGGGTAGGCTCACAAGGGATTCAGATGAAGGCAAAGACCAGCTTAGGACAAAGCTATCATACTCCTATACCTGAAATTCTTATGAACAACAGACCCTGCAATGGTGCCGAAAACTGGTTTTCACCAAGGGACTTGTCCAAAGTACCATCATTGCATAGTTTTCACTATTGGAAACACCTTTTTATTTCTCTTTTTATTTTTTATTTTTTATTTTTATACTTTTTTAAAAAATATTTTAGGGACCCCACATCTAAGCATAGAAATGCTTAAGATGCATTGCATTCATGGTTTCCCAAATCTCTTGGCGATATGAATAGAAACGTTTATAGGCACTTGAACCAAACTTGGCCACCACAACATATGGCCCTAGCCAATTAGTTCAAATTTCCCTTTATTTTCTATTAATTTTTTTCTAGTTCTCTTTTAACACCAAGTTTCTTACCTCAAACTGACGAGGTATTACTCTTTTATTGTAGCTTCACCACACTCATCCTAATACATTTTAAGGTGATTGAGGGTGAAAATTCATTTCTCATTTAATAGCTCCAAACATTCTAGTTGAGATACTCTGTATTCCTCCTCTTCATTCAGGTAGTCCCTTAGCTCAATATGCAAAGAAGGGATCTTAATCTCTAAAGGTAGTATGGCTTTCATGCTGAATACTAAGGAGTATGGAGCGACACCTGTAGGGGTGCAGATATATGTTCTAAATTCCTAAAGGGTAGGATGAATATGTAGATGCCAATTACGCCCTGTGGGACACTTAATAGGAGGGACATACCACTACACATTTTATAAAAATGTCAGATATTACAGGATCGAAACCAAGAGATGTTCTCGTGACACGTAATATCTTTGAGTTTGTTATAGTTGAAACAAGAATAAAGCTTAAAAAAAATTAGAATCCTTATCATCATAAATTAAAGAACGTTTCTCCAAAGATAAAATTCTTGAAGCCATGGGTGTGATGAATCCTAATTTTTGGAATACTGAAGGTGGTCATGCTGACTTTATAATAAAGCATTTCCATAAATCCATGGGTACAATAATGCAACATTTCACAAAGAATTCATAGTTCAAGGGTATGGAAATCAAAAGTATACTAAATGTTGATTTATTAAAATTTCAATCAACAAATTTTTCAACAACAATGAGGAACCAATATAAAAATTTAGACGAACCTTCTAAAAGTGGTGCTATTACAAGGATGTGGTGAGGAATCTATCAAATTTATATCTTACAAGAAGATATCAGTGAATATTTCAGATTATATGAGTTATACCAAATAATGATTTTGGGGTCTGTGGAGGAGGAAAGGGTTTTTAATGCATTATCATTTATAAAATCAAAATTGAGAAACATGTTGGATAAAAATCTAGAAAGTTGCATGAGGTGTTATGTATCTCGATACTCCATGGAAACCTTTCCTTTCAACAGAGAAATTGCGCATTGGAATTCCCTTTGTGAAAGAAGAGGTGTGAATAATACAACTACAAGTATAATTATTCCCAACGTTGAGATTGGAATTGGTGCATCGTCACACTCTAGAGAAGATAACATCGAGTTTGAAGAAGCTATTGATAATGAATTGTTTCAAATTTAAATAGGTATCTTCTTCACCTTAATCTTATTGTTTGTCAGTTTAATTTTTTTCAGCTCTTGTTATCATTAAAGATGTTACATGTATATATATTTACATTTATTTATATGCAATTTTTTTATTTTTTTTGAAAACATGGGTTGACATCCCTCCAAGGAAGCTAGTACTTATCGGGACTGACAATGTTAGACAACTCACCCATCTATCTACTAATCCATTTCTCGTGTTAAGTTTTCTTAAAACAAAGATCTAGCACATTACCAGTGATGATTTCATAGCCATCTAAAACACTAGAGGTAAGTTAAACCCTATCATATCATATTTCTTGATTTCTTACAATTATGTTTAATTTATTTTTTATATTTACAAAATTCTTTGATACATTTTTAAAACTTTATGGGATAAAATGACACAATCAAATTTTATAGAGGAGGATTTTTCCATATTATACAATTCCTCATCCACAATTGTGCTATAAGTAAATCTATGTCCATATAAAATTCATCATCATCCATATATATCATATCATCATCATATCATTCTCATAATCCTAACACTACAATTTTTATTAAAATAATTATTCATCTATTTTAAATTTATAGAAATGTCTCTGTCCTAACACATTCCATTTTTTTAAAACAATTATCCATTATCATCATTCATCATCATCTATATCCATTCTAATGTCATCATGATCATATCATTACAAGTATAGAGAAGAAGAATTGTCTTAAAACAAGTTTAAATGTCTAGAGAAGAAGAATTATCGTGCTCGAAGCTAAATCTACGTCCACATACAATTCATGATAATTCAAGTAAACAAGAAACATACATCATCATCCCTATCTAATGCAATCATCATTACAAGTAAACCAAAAAACATAAAATCCATATACAATCTAGAAATTCTATACATAATATATAGGAAGTTATAAAATTAAAGATTATATAGTATTTCAAATTTTCAAAGGCTATCAAATCCAGATAATAAAATTAAATATTTCAAGTTTCCACACTCAATAATAAAAAAATTTAACCCTCTTTTTTTGTATCCATTTCAACTCTTGTGCTCCTTTCCCAAATGATTTCTTCACCTGTGGATGTACCCCTTTCCCCAACGGAAGAAATAACCCCAGAACTTATGAGATCTTCTGCAACATTGTCTAGATTTTTTTAAATTATTTCTTCTTGCTTTGTCACATCTCCATGGGACAACAAATTTGGATCAGCTACTGCCTTAGCTTTGAATAATATTTCAGGGTCTAAGTCATGCTCTTTAATTATCCACTTCAGTGTATTGTTTTTTTTGTTAACCAAAACAATATTTTCCTTCAAATTCTTCTCTGCGGATAAACTGTTCTTCGCTGTTTCCAAGTGAACTTGGAAAAGCTTTGCTTGACTCTTCAAATTTTCATATTTCAACTGCACAAAAAAAGTAATGTCAATTCAACATATTACTAAAATAAGAAAACTTTAAATTAACAAAAAATATTGTTTGAAAGTTATAATACTTATGACCGCTCTATCTCTCTCGGCATTTACAACTGCTACCAGATCCTTTTCCTTAGACCATTTGTTAAAATATGCCTGGTCCTCAGCACTAATATTTTCCAATTTGTTTAATGTCTTATCAAAAATGTCATCTTTATAGTTGTTATAAGTGACAGTCCCACTTATTACTTGGGTAAGTAAGGAATCCATTTTCGCAAGTTGATTATGGACTGCAGCGTATTGTAGACACCTATAATTATGCCCAAGCAATTTAAATACTTACATTGTGCTAATTATCCCCTTTCTTGCAAATTGATGACTTATCATCAAAAGCACTCATATTCCCTCTTGCTTTCATCAATTAATTACAACACGCTAATTGATTTGGTCGCATATCCATCTAACAGCCTAATTAACGAACTTTCGTTAATTATTACTTCCTCTATCTAGATTAATTAATTATTATTAATTAATTAGTCTTCCCCTTCATTTTAACTAGTAAATCAATATTTAATTGATTTAATCCCCTCACAATATCTTAAATTGCACTATTATTCTTCTAATTAGCTTCTATAAGCTTACACCTACCTATTAGTTAATCACCTTTGATTAATTAAAACACCCCCCAACTCCCATGACTTATTAAACATGTATTAAACCCTTCTAAAGTAAGGTTTCCTTTAATAAAGCAACCTTATCCATTCTTGATCATATTTTACCTTTATCCCACATTCATGAGGATGTGTTGAATCCTTTATCCTTGGGCTATATAAAGAGCCCTCCACCTACCTTTCTACTTACACCTAAACTCTTTAAGAGAGAAAATGCAAGGCATATAGCAAAGAGACTAAGAGCTTGCACCTTATTTTATTGAGAGTTCATCATCTTGAAGAGTTAAGCCTCTTTCTTAAAGTTCTTGGGTCATATGGGAGGTGTCAAAAGGGTCTTGTAGCCCAACTTTGATTAGCCCCCATTCCTAGGTTCTGGGAACATTAAGGACAATTGTTTTTTATAGCCATGGAACCTACCTAGGTTCTTTCATTTGCATGTTGTTAAATAATAGAGGTTATTTAGATACTTATCATTGTTGATTTCATAGGTTTGTTGATAAATGTTAGCATCTAACCCTTGATTAATTCTTATCATGATGGTGCTTAGAATGTTTGTTTAATTCTTGCTAATCAAAACTATTTAGGTGTTAGTCTTCCATTCATATTTAGCATTAGTTAGAAACAAACACTTGCACACATTTGGCATGCCTAGTGGGACACTTAGTCCCATAGCATTTTAATTTAAATTTCATTATTTTGGATAACTTTTGATATGCACATGTAGTAATTAATTTCTATTTTTTTTTGGAGTTTTTGCTCATTTAATATGTGTTACTTCATGTTTATAGCCTTAATTTTAATGGGTCATTGCCATTTTTGAACTAACTTGTCAAAATTTAGGGTATCGTGAATTTTTTTGCATTTTTTTTCTATATTGTGGTTGCAGGTCTGGTGCAGGCACAATTTTAGGAGTGCAAATATGATTTTTAGGGTGCAAGCATGATTTTAGGGGCACACACATCTCTCTGGTGGCACAAGCATGCTGTCAAACTCTGTCATTTTGTCTGCTAACCCCTGACGCATGTGTAATAACCCTGACGCAACCTAACATGTGCATAGGTGCATTAACCTAGGTGCACATGTTATTTCATACTGTACCTTTGCTGCAGTCGAAAACTTGTTAGAATGGTGCACATGCCCTAACCAAGGCGCACATGAGGTTTTAATGCTGCATGCATATTTTTCTAGTAATACAGTTATTCTATCTATTTTTCCTGTCTATTTTCTCATAGTAGCGCGTATGCTATTTTTGTGGTGCACACACCTCTTGGGTGGTGCAGGCATTTAATTGATCTAAAAATCCACAGAGTGGCCCAGGTGCTGCTTTAGGGGCGTAGGTGTTGTTTTAGGGGTGTAGGTGTTGTTTTAGGGGCACACACATCTCTCAGGTGGTGTAGGTACACTATGTGGTGACAAAAAACTTTTGGTGGTGCAGATGCCCTAACCTACATGCAAACATAGAAAATTTGGCACAGGCATCCTTTTGCATTTTTTGGATTTAAAGGGTTGATGTGCTAACTTTTTTGCAAGTTTATTTAATCACATATCTGTCTTTGTAGGTTATTTTTACATGTTGGTATTTGATTAGATAGTATTTTTCATTATTTACTAAATGGGATTGAGATTGCGTATGCTCTTCCCTCACGTCCCTTGGGGTGACCTTGGGAATCATAAATGATTCTTAAGACCTTTTGCCGCTTTAAGATTGTTAAGGTTATTTTAGTTAGAATTAGTCAATTTGGCATTTGTTGAAATTAAAGTATTATTCCATTTGGTTATCTTTTGAGATTTTTGGCCACATCACGTATGCTCTTCTCTTGTGTCCTTGGATGATCTAAAGAATCAGAAATGGTGCCTTCTCTAGTCAATTTGGCATTTGTTGAAATTAAAGTATTGTTCCATTTGGTTATCTTTTGAGATTTGTGATGACATCACGTATGCTCTTCTCTTGCGTCCTTGGAAAATATGAAGAATCAGAAATGGTGCCTTCTCTTTTTGTCAAAGAATGAAGGAAACAATTAATAAGTCAAAAAAACTTCTAATACACGTGTCCTTACAGGTTACCAAACATTGTTCAAGCAAACCACATCTAAATTAAGCAAGATAAAAACAACAACATATTCAAAACACTGTATTGTAGGTTTCAGAAAAGGGTACGTCCCTCTCCGCTTAACTGGAACATAACCCCTTTGGCATAATGCCTTAAGCTACAACAATGGGGGTGGTTCCAGAAACCCCAAAATAATCCACGCAAGAGGGAACCTTGTGGACGAAACGGGAAGTTCTTTGCACTACCTACTTGACTAGTGATTCCTTTGTGAGATAGCATTACAAGTTCTTCTGTTGTGGGCGACCCTAGTGATAGTACACGTAGACGCACTAGTTTCCTATTGTTCTTGAAAGGGGTAACGTAAAGCTGAGATACTCCCAAACTAGTCAGTGTGATTTTTTGGGTAAATCGTGCTCGCTCGTGGAAAATTTGTAACACCTAGGGCAAGAGAACGACCTAGAAGAATAAACTTTAGCTAGGAGCCCACTTTGACCATTCTAAAACAGTGTTGAGTTGTGAACCTTTTTTTTTAGAAATGTGTGACGTATTACTTTCGCCTAGTTTTTACTTGCCTTAGGGCGAGGTGAAACTCTGCCGAAGTGAGGCTAGCATTTTTCATCATTTTTCTTGATTTATTTCCTTCATATTATTTTGACACTTTGTTGATCAAAAGAGGTGTGATTACCTTTGTGTTTCCATTCAACTGTTTCTCTCACTTTTATGTCCGTTTACGCCCATCCATGTTTACAGCTAGGTTAGTTAAACATCTAAAGTGAGCGGAGGTGTTTTCACGTAATTCAGTAGCCATTGTGATCTTGACACCCACATCAAGATCATCATCGTAGTTAGTCATGGTTCATCATCACAGAATTCCTTAGAAGAGTTAGCTTATTTGTCTCGTATCATTACAATTTCTATATTTACATCTTGTTTCTTGTAAACTTGACATAAATACCTATATTATACGGTTATGTTGCACACATTCTTAACTATTCCTAGCTATACTTTGAGCTTTTTGGTTTGGTTCTATTATTACCTCGATTTCAAAAGGTGTTAGGCATTACCATTTGTGCATGTTATATCAATAACACCTCGATATCAATACTTCACTTTCTTGCAAAGTGGGTTAACATATCTTGGTGATGTTGTTGTGCCATTCACAAATCGTAATTAGCACTTTACAAGATATAGGTATTACTCATATTTGAGCTTTCTCATCGTATATCTTGATTGGGAGATTGCATTTAACTTCGTGAATTTACTTACATCTTGTTCATTCCCTTGAACTTGGCATAAGTGGAGACATCTTGTTAAGCATCTAGCATCGCAAGTTACTTTGAAGCGTAGTCTAGTAAATACTTCATTTGATCAGGTTTCAATACCAAACGATTGCTTCATTAGTGATTTTATCACTCTATCACATTGGTATTCTCACACTGTTAATTTACTCTTAACATGTACATCTTGCATTTCACTTAGGGGTAGTCATTAAACTTTGAACAAATCTATAAACTCACCCTAGTGAAACCTTCACGAAAACATGGCTCCCAAGACGCATCTAGGGCTAAAAAAACAAACATATGAGGAATAACAGGTGCAAGCTTGGGAAACCTCTCACATACAAGAGTCAAACCCATTCATCAAACACGATCTAGGACCATTATTTTCTACAGAAAAGGAAACAAAAGAAATGGTTGACCATAGTGGACATGAATTAGAGTCCCCACACGTGGACTTTGATTTTGACCCTACTCTACTGGATAAATTTATTCTTAGAAACAAAGACAGAGTGTTAGCTCGGGTTGTCAAATTAGGGGCCAAATTACCCATCGAGAATGAACCAATACTACAAACAAATGACACCACTGAGGAAGAATGCCCCCTTATCAATATGGAAGATATTTTAATAGACGGGCATACTTCCACTTCTTATGTAGAAAATGATAAAGTGGTAGGGAATAGAATACCCCTCGTCAAAGTGCCACGCAGAAACAAACTAGAGCTTGATACAGAGGAAGAACCTCCACAGTACGAAGAGGAGTAACCTTTAGAAGAAGAGCCCATAAACCAAGCCACAATCCAACAAAAAATTAGCAGCCTAAGCAGATAACTTTCTTTGCTTACTTCCCATGTACAGAAAGATGCAAACAAGAACATTCAAAAGGTGAGGCCTAAGGTTAAGATCAACGAACTCCATTGGGAAAAACAAGGAGAAGAAGGCATAGGGTACCATCGTGTTTACATCCCTGTTTCTCCCACTAAAGAAGAATTTCTCACACAAGAAGTGCAGTCTATAAAAGAAACGCTTGTGAGCTTACAAGAGATCAATATATGGAGCATCAGGAAATATCAATATGAAGAGTTGTGCCCCTATCCTTTCAACAAGATAATGACCCTTCAACCCTTTCTAAAGAAATTTGATATGCCAAAGTTTGACAAATACAAAGGAAAGGCAGATCCAAGGGATCATGTTAAAAAATTTTACATGGCATGTCAAGAGGTGTCTTATAGTGATAATTACCTTATCAAACTTTTTCCCAAGATTCTTGGAGGTCAAGCATTGGAATGGTTTATACACTTACCACAGGGATCAATTTCCATCTAGCCAGAATTGGTAGAAATATTTGTGCATCTCTTCTTGTATAACATAGAGAGTGACGTCACCATGGCAGACTTGTGTGGCACCAAGCAACGCCCAAATGAGACCTTCGCTAGCTTCCTCCAATGATGGAGAGGGATAGCTAGTCACTTCTGTTGTGCTTTCCCTGAAAATAAATTGGTCAATATCTTTGTTCCCAATCTCAACCCAAATATCACCTTCCACCTACAAATACATTGTGTCTATACTTTTGAGGAGGTTATCGAGAAAGGGATTCAGATACAAAAGGCTCTCATTGCCAAGGGAACCCTTAAAAGTGAATCTAAAGACAACCAAAGTGTCAAACCCATGGAAAATCACAAGATCTTCAAAAAAAACAAAAATGTGGTGGGAGACGGAATCACTAATTCCAAATGGGTCCAAACGGTCCAAACTAGTCAACCTTTTAAACTGACCAAGGGCCCAATTCAACCACCACCAAAATGATGAACATTCACCTCTCTCAATGAACCGTTGTCGGTCATAATAAAATAGTTGGATGTGGCCCACATGATGACATACCCAACAACACAACCATTTGAAAACAATGCTCCTAAACCTTCATGGTATAAAGAGTATGAATATTGTGAAATGCATCGCGTTAAAAGTCATAAAATAGACAATTTTTTGTGACTTCACCACTATATTCAAGACCTCATTGACAATGGGGAGATAGAGGTGGATAACCCTAGCCACACACAAACACCTAATGAGAAAATGGGAATTTATAAGGAACCATTCCCAAAGCATGATAAGTCAGAAAAGGTAAAGCTGGATTGGGGAGAGTCATCCCAAACTTATAAAGCTGTGAATTACTTGTATACCAAGAGAGATAAAAATCATTACGATTCACTTATCAGATGTATTCGCTCCCCTACTGACTGTGTCAACACTATCTAGATTAAGGGAAAATACTGTGTTACGGTAACAAGGCACGCCCACCTTGTAATTTTGAAAACCTCTCCGTCGACCCTGCATATTGGTAAGTATAGCCTTTTAGAACAGCTCGAGAAGACGTCT
The DNA here is from genome assembly GCA_019776745.2 of Taxus chinensis. Lineage (NCBI taxonomy): Eukaryota > Viridiplantae > Streptophyta > Pinopsida > Cupressales > Taxaceae > Taxus > Taxus chinensis. The sequence continues at coordinate 423,289,779 of CM034153.1, read as the reverse complement.
GCTAAGATTTCGATCTTAGACCTTCTCAAGATTTCCAATGTGCATAAGGACATCCTATATCAAACTCTTCAAGGGTCGGGAGCACCTTTAGAATTTGATCCTGCACACCTTCAAGCTGCGGTGGAAAACATTACACCAAGTGAGTATCTCACTTTCAACCATAGGGAGATCCCTGCCGAGAATCCTACACATAATCTTCCCTTGTACATCAAGGTAGTTATCACCCATAGGAAAATTAAACGGGTGCTTGTGGACAATGGATCGGGATTGAACATCTACACACTTAAGCTAGTCAAACAATTGGGACATACGGAGGATGATCTTTAGTCCCATATTATCACTATCACCGCATACGATAACACAAAAAGAGAGTCAGTAGGAACCATCACGCTACCCATGGAGGTGGGCCCCAGTTATCATCAGACGAAGTTTCATGTCTTAGACTTGGAACTTCCATATAATATGCTTCTATGCAGACCATGGATTCACGCCATATAGGTCGTGCCATCAACGTTTCATCAATGCATCAAGTTGAAACATGAGGGACATATGATAATAATACCAAGAGATTCATAGCCCTTTGCTCATTATAGAGCTCTCAATGGCTTTTCATGAAAGGGTACATATGCATGTCCCTTCAAAGATATAGTTGTTCCTCTTCAGTTTGAGGCTATGGAATCCCATGTGGATTCAGATTCACTTAGTTCTTGTGCTCATGGGGCATCTACTTCAACATCTCCATTTGATTTATGGGAGATGAAAATCGTAGAATATGGTTGTGGGGAGTATAATGTACAACAAGCGCTCTAAGTGTCAGATCTCTCTTTGTCGCCCAAGACTAGAGGACGACCCAACTACCACTTCAAGAGACCTAGAGAAGAACACACTATTGGATCGTTCCTGCCTGGAGGCTTGTTGGCTGAGGAGAAATTACTTGATCCACCTACTACTTGGGTCCCTGAGGACACTCAGCCATCCTATAATCAGACCCCAGAATATGAAAAGTATAGAAAATTGACGTACTCCATGGGTTACAAAGGCCTAGGATGTGGGAGAAATGAACAAGGAAAACGATAAATAGTCCCTCTTCCACATTTCAAAATAGAACGATACAGCATCAGGATTCATCCTTATAGAGCGCACCCCAATGATGAAGATGCAACTTGTTCTGAGCGTGAGGATAGTTCCGATTACCTAGATAGCGATATGGATTCTCATTGTAGCCAATATGAGGATCTGGTCTCCACGAACCTTTTCATGAATAACGCTCTCCTAACCATTACCCCCAATGAACCAATCCTTGACCTTATATACCCTTCCCTTGTTGAATGGGACCAAAAACGTCACGTGCCACTAGATTTATTCAAGAATGACGAGGCTATTGCAGAGTTCATGGGCATAAGGGATACAATCCCCATTGGAGATCATAAGAAAGGTTTCTTTATCGATTTAGACACCTGCTCCTACTTCGGCGAGGAGGCTAAACTTCGTGGTCAAAAAAATTTAAAGAAAAATGAGGGAAAAAGTTCTAAAGAAAAGCCTTGGAAAAAATCAAAGTTCAAGTCGCATAGTGAAAACCTCTTTGAGGCACTAGCTGACAAACAAATAAGAAAATCAAAGGACAAACAAAGTGACCATGTCAAGGTTGAAAATCTCATGGAGACATCCTTGGATGAAGATCTTAACCTTCCTCCTGATCCTACGCATATGGAGGATTTATCAAAATTGTTAGTCAAATAAACTATTTATGTCAATATTAGCACCAAAGAAGATCCCAAGATAGTAAAATTGGGGGCATCACTCTCAGTTAGAAAACAAAAAATTTCACTATGTTGTTACGAGAGTTCATTGATGTGTTTGCATGGTCTTAAAAATACATGCCCGGCCTAGATCCAACTTTGGTTGTACACAACCTGGTCATGCACGTAGACACCAAGCCTATCAAATAGAAACTCTGAAAGATGCATCCAAGAGTGGCCTTGTTGGTCAAGGAAAAGTTGGAAAAGTTGCTTGCAGCAGGATTCATCTGACCAATTGACTATTCTGAATGGATATTGAACATTATTCCTATCCAGAAGTAACCTATCGGTATCTGAATCTGTATGGATTTTAGGGACATCAATAAGGCTTTCCCTAAAGATGAATTTCCATTTCCCAACATTGATATGATTGTTGAATCAACAGCAGGATATGAAATGTTATTACTCATGGATGGTTTTTTGGGTTATAATCAAATTAAAATTGCTAAGGAAGACCAACACAAAACAACTTTCACAACTCCTTGGGGCACCTTCTATTATCAGGTGATGCCATTTGGCCTTAAGAATGTGGGAGAAACTTATCAGTGGGCCATGACAGTAATCTTTCATGATATGATTCATGACATCATGGAAGACTATGTAGACGACATCTTGGGAAAGTCTAAAACAAGAGAGGATCATCCTATCATTTTGTGGCGTATCTTTGAACACTTGCGTGAATACAAAGTCAGGTTGAATCCCAAGAAATGTGTCTTTGGTGTGCTATCAAGGAATTTATTGGGCTTCATTATGTCAATATGAGTTATTGAGGTAGACCCGGCTAAAGTGTCTGCCATCACTGAAATGCCTCCACCTGAAAATATCAAGCAACTATGTAGCTTACAGGGAAAAATTCAAGCCATTCGCCACTTTATCTCCCAACTTGTAGATAAATGTCACTCATTCACTCATTTTATTAAAAAGGACATCACTTTCATCTAGGGACCTAAGCAACAACAAGCCTTTGCTTTGCTTAAATAGTACTTGACTAATCCACCTGTCCTCATTCCCCCTACTTCGGGAGAACCATTTTTGCTCTATATTTCCACTACACAATACGTTATTGGTGCACTGATCACCCAATACGACCTTAACCATAAAGAGAAAGTGGTGTACTATCTGAGCCGCACCCTCATTGCCTATGAACTTAATTATCCTCAGATTGAAAAGGATTTCTTGGCTATTGTTTTTACCTTTCAGAAACTTCATCATTACCTGCCGAATACAAAGACAAAGCTCATATCGAAGGTTATACCACTCAAGTATTTGTTGTCCAAACCCACCCTCACGGGTAGAATAGCTAATTAGATCATTCTACTTAGTGAATTTGATATAGAATTTATCCATCAAAAATCAGTTAAAGGACAAGTACTTGCAGACTAGCTAGCGGAAGCACCTTTGTCAAGCACAGAGCCTTTGAGTCTGGATCTGCCAGACACCTCCTTACTCTACATTGAAGAGTTGGCCATGTGGCAGATACATTTTGATGGATCATTTACATTTCATGGTTCAGGTGCAGGAGTGGTCCTTATTACCCCTTTTGGTGATCCTATACCGCAAGCTTTCTACCTAGCGTTCCCTTGCACGAATAACATTGTAGAGTATGAAGCGCTCATTGCAAGAATGAAGCTAGCCATCAAGTGGAATATTCATCATGTTAAGGTTGTAGGTGATTCACAGTTAATCATTAAACAAGTAAATGATGAATATAAGGTTAAGGATGACAAGCTCATACCTTATAAAAAGTTAGTGGAAACTCTAAAAGAGTATTTTGTGTGAATTACCTTTGAGAAAATCCCAAGAGCGCAGAACAAATCAGTGGATGCTATGGAAATAGTGGGATCTATGCTTCGTATTCCACCAGGGAACAATGATATGCCTTTCTTCATAGAAAATCTATGTTAGCCCATGTATGACATGCCAGAATCTTGCATGGCTTGTGAGGTTGTTGGTCCCCATTCACCATGGTATGAACCCATTTTCACCTATCTTAAGGACAGTACATTCCCTCCCGATATCTCCTTCTCTGAAAAGTAGAGCCTAATTCTCCAGGTAGCCCATTACACCTTTGTAGGAGGTACACTTTATCATCTTGGATACGACTGGAATCTGTTACATTGTCTGGATGTGACGGAGTCAATCCAGGAAATCAAGGAAGTACACGAAGGAGTATGCGGAGCACATACAAATGGGATGGTCTTGGCTAAGAAATTTTTGAGAGTAGGTTACTATTGGCCTACCATGGAAACTGATTGTTTCAATTATGTTAGAAAATGTGTGCTTTGCCAAAAATATGGAAATTTTATCCATGCTCCATCACAACCATTGCAACCAATCACTACCCCATGGCCATTCTCTAAATGGGGACTCGATTTAATAGGGAAGCTTACTCCTACCTCTTCTAATGGTCATAAACATATCATCACAGCTATAGAATACTTTATAAAGTGGGTAGAGGTTGTCTCATTAACCTATGTCACAAGAGCACAAATTTCTAAATTCATCATGAATCACATTATTTTCTGATATGACATCCCTGCAGCCTTTGTTACAGATAATGGGAATTCATTTAAGAAAAAAACTGTGAAAGGTCTTTGCCAATGATTCCAAATCAGATTGAAATGGTCCACTCCATATTACCCTCAGGGTAATGGACAAGCTGAGGCAACAAACAAAACCTCGGTCCAGATAATGGAGAAGATGGTCAGAAAAATAGGTCGCAACTAGCACCTACAAATTCATCCAGCCCTTTGGGATTACTGAACATCCATTTACACCCCTACAAGTGCAACAACATATTCCCTAGTGTTCGAGACAAAATATATCATCCCCTTAGAGATTGAACTTACATCCCTGAGGATCTCTCTTTGAGATTATCTGGATAAGGATGAAGATTATCGAGTGGCAAGGTTGACTGAGTTAGAACTATTGGATGAGAGGTGCCTTCACACAATTAATCACCTAAAAGTATATCAACACAGAATCTCCTGAAACTATAAAAACAGAATCATCCCTCATCAATTTGAGGTTGGTGATTTAGTCATGAAGGAGAATCAATTCAACACCAAAGCAGTACAAGAAAAGAAAGGGAAGTTCGAACCACATTGGTCAGGACCCTATGTCATAGTTATCAAGTACGACATAGGGGCTTACAAGTTGGCTCACCCCAATGGTGACGAGCTCTGGGATCCCATGAACACCATGCACCTTAAGAGGTTTTATGCTTGAACATGTCGCAAGGAGGTCAAAAAAATAAAAAATACAAAAAAAAAATCAAAAAATGAAAAAGAGAAAATAGGTCATCCATTAGTGAAAATGACACAATTGTGGCACTTTGGGCACGTCTTTGGGTGAAAAATGGTTTTCGGCACCTCAGGAGGATTCATTTTTCACAAGCATTCTATATTAGAAGGGTAGTTATCATTGGAATGTACCTGGTTCTGCCTTCGAGTTTCCTTCGAGTTTCATTGATCCGGATTTGCTTTCTTCTATTCATCTGTGAGAAACGTGGTCTTTCATTATTTCCCATCTTACGCTGGGGGAAACTCAATGACTTCACCTTCCTATTCATAAGTCTGTGGATTTTTCCCTTGTATATTCCCCACCTAACGCTGGGGGCATCCACGCTTTCTTGGTTACCTACACATAGCTTTGGAAAACCGTTTAGAAAACGCAAAAACAATAGAAAATTGTTTCAAGAAACACTAAAAAAAATAGCAAATTGTCTCACAAAAACCTAAACAATAGAAAATCGGTGCATGAAAACATATCTTACAAAAACATTTACTTGCATTGTCTTGTTTCCTTGATTTTCTTGTTTCTTGTATAGTGTTTGGCGTGCTTGCTTTTGATTTTTTTGTTGCTTGGGCGTACTTTGTCATAGTTCATCTTTTCTTGCTTAGGTTAGATTCATTCTTGCTTGTGCATATTGCGGTGTGTCTTGACATGCTAGTGAACCTTGGGAAATCATGATGTAATGTGTTAATTTATTATGTTCTTTCTTGAGCATTTAGTTGTGTTTGTTCCTTGTTAATAAGACATGGTGAATCATGGTGTATTGTGTTAATTCCTAGTTTCCTTTGTTAGCATTTGGCTGTGTTTCTTGCATGTGCTATTTTTTGTTATTATTCACATCACTTTCCCATCACTATCATCACATCTAGCATCATCTATACATCATATATAAACAAAAATGCTAAGTTTTACATCATGCATGTATGCTAAGCTAATCATCACTTATCGTATCATCAATGGGGGCAAGAGGGGTTGTGCATAATCAAAAATATATCCCCCCCACACCAATATCATCATATCATCATGTCCATATACATCACAATAACACATGAAAACAACATTTGGTATCATCTATAGATCTATCGTCTAACATCCACAGAGCATGTATACATCAATACATTGGAATCAGCTACATACAAAGTACAAAATCAGATGATACATCCATAAGTGCTGAATCAAAACATGTGGCATGCAATGAAAATAAATGTATGCCCACTTGTATCACAATGCATCCATACGTGCTGAATTAAACAAACGCAAAATGCATTGAGAATCTACATATAGTAATTTTTGAAAAGGGGTATTTCACATCATAGAATTATGCCCACATGCATTAAAGTACAACAATACAATGCATCATATGAAAACATCATAAATATCCAAAAAATTTGAATCAAGAAAATAACATGCATCGAATCCAATGTAGGAAACAAACCCGCTCAAGGTACATAAACATGATTCATGTCTCGTCATCAATTGGCTCCCCCTATATTTACAGACAATGCAAAAAACCATCCATATACATGTATCAACAAAACAACGATGTACATCATATCATAATCATGTGTATCTGAGACAAAACAAAATGAGTCCTCATATATATATATACATGTAATTCAAAAATACGTCTGTATAAAAAATGGATACATACAAATCTATACTCTCTATCAAAAATGCCTTTAGCTAAGGCATACAACAAGGATACATCAAAAATGTCTGTATAATACACAATGTCCATATCAGTGCTCAATATAAATACATCAGTGATACATAATTCCATAAAAAAGGGGCATGTATCTGAAAGAATCAAGCCTTCATCATGAGGCATCATCAAAAAATAATACATGTCTAAAATCACTGTACATCAAAATCAGCCTTCATAAGAGGCATACATGTAAATAGAATCTATACAATACAAAAGTGGCTATCAACCACAGCTCTCACCCTCGCTAGGGCTCCTAGGTCTTTCCTCTAGACACCAGACATCTATAGGATGGGCTGGTGCTAGTCTCGCCAGCTAATCTGGAAGGGGTTGTCTGACTGATCTGGCAGAATGACCAGACCTCCATGAATGAGAGCTAGATGCAATCAATCCTAATAACTATGGAAATGTCACTCTCTACTCCAGTGGCACCACTCTATAGTATGTTGTCCTATAAAATAGTGCCTCCCCACCAAGCCTAGTGGCATCCCGAATCAAATCAGCATCTGTTGAGGTGAGCGTTACCTGAAGGGCAGTGTCTCGCTCACCTATAACCTAACCCAGGTCTTCCTCGACCTATCTAGAGGTGGTAACCTCTCAATCTCTCTCCGTCGTCATCACCTGTAGCTCAGCACGGACTTGGTCCCTCTAGGCTACTGTTGCTTGATAACATGTATACACGTGGTCTCTATGTGCCACGATCATACGCAGTTATGACTGGGACTGATGTAAGAAGCTCAGTATCTATGCCCCCTATGTAGTTATCTCTCAGACCTGGCTCTACCATGCTGCTCTGTCATCTCCTAGCCTAGCCTGGGCCTAATTCTGATCCCACCCTGAAAGTAATGTAACAATATGGGTTCGGGCCTTGTCTCTCTTTGTTGTGGCTGTCACGCACCAGCCTTGAGCCTTGTCTATCTCCGCTCTCACCACGGGTCTCTCAACTAAGAGCTACTTGTCCATGTGCTATGGATATCTGCGCCACTGACTGTGAAGCTGTGTGGGCCTCAGGGACTAGACCCTGTAGTGCTCTGGAAGACTATCCCTATTCAAATACTCTACCTCGGGGTGGAGGCATAGTTTCCTGTGTTGTGCCCTATGGCCTCGGTCCCTGTGCCTATATGATACCCTATTCATCATGATGGATCCCATCAAAAGGATCCTCGGGGTCTAGCCCCAATGCTACTACTTTGGCCCTGCACTCTGATCTATGCCATACCTCCACAGGAGGGTGAATACCTGCTACCCATACTACCTCTGGAATAGTCAGTCGTTGGGGTAACACTATATCATACCATGCTACATAATCAGTTATGGTCCCCGGATCTCTAATCTGCCATAATGGATCCCATGCCTAGGGGATCACCTATAGCAAACTGACCTTGGCTCAGGCTGCTATAATCTGAGGCCCTATAATATGCCTCTCAGAGTCCTTGTGAGCATGCCAGATATCTAGCTGTGGGATGCCCTATACTCAGCCTAGTTTCCACTGACACCTATCAACGTGATATAGCTCCATGATGTAGCTGTGGCTATTGATCAAGAAGTGCTCCACCAAGCATACCATAAGCTCGGTGGCATCCTTAAGCCACTAGAAGTGTCTATATGGAAACCAAATGACATTTATCGCTGCTAGCTCATCAAAATCCCACCTATATCTGAATAGGCTACAAAGGTAACCAAGGATGTCTCCACCAAATGCTATCCAAGCCATGTATCATGGCTCCTCGGGGTCTTAAACTTGGAATGGACCAATAGGGCATCCAATGGCTATATGATCCCATGACCATATCTACAACAATGATGTCAGCCCCACAGTCTTATGACCGTGGTATGTGATAAGATGTAAATCCTAGTATAAATGGGCCAGTATACACTGACCCCAGTAATACCTCTCACCACTGTAAATCCCGTGTACTACTGGTAGCAATCCTCTTGGGAAAGAAGTCCCTGTCTTATCAATGAGTAGAAACCCACTGATAAGTGCCATAATATATAGTAGCCCCTGATGTAATGTCAGGTCTGAGATGTACTCGTGTAACGCCATAATCATCCCGTCATGTGGAATTTCATCAACACTGAATAACGCACTGCATGCTGCTCTGGTCAACCCTACATCTGAGCTATACTCGATCAATGTACCCATCATGGGCATGCGTAGGATCTGCCACACATCCTCTATCATCATTGTCATCTCACCTGTGGGTAGTTTAAAGCACTGACTGTCATTGTGCCATCGCTCGGCAAGCACAGTCAGAAGGCCATGATCCAGTACAATGGAGGGCATCCGAGCCATGGGGCCTAGCCCCACTACCTCCAATAATACATCCATCTCTCGGCAGTCACACCAATGCATGTTGCTCTCTAACTCGATAATCTGAGAGTGATGCTCCCACGTCTGCAACACTAGTAAATGTCTCTGCAAAATCACATGCCACTCATTAGTTTCTAGCATTTCATCTAAAAATCTATCTCTATTTTTTTAGGGTTAACCCAAAAATCCTAAAAATTCTTTTAAGTGTCATATTTTGGACACTTTCCCATCTTTTTCTACCTTTCTAGGGCACCTGCATGCCCCTTTAGGCATGTGCGCCACATTTATAGTGCCTATGCTTACACGTGGGTGTCTTCTAGCATGTGTGCCTTTTTTTGGGAACCTGCGCACCCTTTTTTGCATGTGTGCCACCTAATTGGTGTTTGCGCATGCATATGTGTGGTTCTCCCTGCGTGGGCTTAACTACCTATGCCTATGCCATGCTTTTTGTGTGTGTGCCCCTTTCCCAGTGTGTGCACATGCACACATACGTGCTCATGTGTGGGTGTACATGTGTGTGCAAGTGATTTTTGACTGCGCATGTGCGCGTATAGCTCTGGTGCCTATGCCCCTAAACGGACGCCTACGCCCCTAAAGTGGCACATGCGTGCCCTAACCCATGCCTGCACCTACGCGTAGGCATGCCTATGCATTTTCTATGCCTAAATACCCTAATTGATGCATTAATGAAAAAAATTTAAGGGAAAAGTTGCAATACTCATAAATGGCCCCTCGTCTGCATGCCTCTCATACCCCAGACTGCATCAGCATGCCTCAAACGGTCTCATGCGATCACCATCTCTCCTGAGTATCAGAGCCTCATGGTAAGTTTTCTAAATTGAGTGGTTACAATGAACTAATTGTGATGTTTTTAGCCCCCCGAGGGGGTATATTAACCTATTTTTCACCATTTCGACGGTTGGGAAACCCATTTCGATCACCATTCTCTCCTATGTTTTCTTTGAAATAACAATTTTTCTCTTCTTTTTCACCGTATTGGGGCATTTTTTTTTCCGATACCCCTTTCTTCTTCCCCAGGTAATTTTATTGCTCCTTGACAATTTTTCTTCTTCTTCACACTCTCGTAAATAATTATTTTTTCTTAATTTTTCCACTAAACAAGGACATTATTTGTCACATGTTTCTCCTTTCTTCCACCTAGGGCACTTTATGTTTCCCCTAGGCTCTTTATTTTCTTCTTATCCTTTCTTCTACTGTTTACCACAATTTAGAAGGCCAAAATAATACAAATGCTTAATACATCAAAAAATCCAAAAACAAGGCAAAATTTTTTTTCGAAAAAATCCTAAAAAGTAAAAAACCCTACAAAATGGTAACTTGCTTCTTACGGCTGAAACTTGTGTCTTGCACATGGTATTTACTCCATATCCTGTTGGTTTGTCTCACATCTTCCCCAATTAATATGACTCGTGGATCACCGGATTCACAACCATTCATAAAGCTAGCTACTTGCTTCGTCTGTACTCTGGGGCACTTTTGGTTGCCTAGTTGTTTTTTGTTGCGCACAAACACTTTTCATGGATCTCGTGTCCATTTTCATTTCCCCTTGCATGTATCCTTGCTTGGGGCCTCATTTTTAACCCTTTTTGTTAATCACGAACTTGAAGATCTCTTTAGCACTGATAACAAAACATTTGTACAACTGTCTTGACCGTTGTTGGGTTGGATATGTACGTTTATACTTATTTTCCTTGTTAGATGATCTTGTTTCCTTCTCGTATTGCGTTGCATTGTTATGTTGTGTGGAGTTTGTACTTTAGAATGGAAAATTGTTCGTAGTATGGATTTTCATGTCATTCTACCTTTGTCGTATGCTTATATTTTTAATAAGGGCCAATGATGTAGTTCCTATGCCAATATGATGACATCAAATTTTTTCCAAATAAATAGCAGCTAGAGGTTAAGATCTTCTCTCCCCTCGTTGATATTTCTTCTACTTCACTTCCCTTTCACACACCTAATTTCTCTCTCTCATCGAGGCATCCTGCCTCCTCCCATTCTTCTATCTATATCTCACCTTTTTCGATCATCGATCAACTTCTTTCATCACCCCATCGACACTTCGAAGGGCATCTCTCCCCTCCTACTAATTTTCTTCTATCCCTTCAAAAAATTTCTTTCTTCTACTATCTTTGAAGTGACCGTCACTTTACGCCACCCCCCAAATAGGGGCAAATGTAGACACCTATAATTACGGCCCAAGCAATTTAAATACTTAAATAGCGCTAATTATCCCCTTCTCACAAATCGATGACTTATCATAAAAAATGCTCATATTCCCTCTTATTGTCATCAATTAATTACAATTAGCTAATTTATTAGGTCCCCTATCTAGCTAACACCCTAATTAACAACTTTCCGATTAATTATTACTTCCTCTAATCTAGATTACTTAATTATTATTAATTAATTAGTCTTCCCCTTCATTTAACTAGTAAATACATATTTATTGATTTAATCCCCTCACAATATCCTAAATCACATTATTATTATTCTAATTGGCTTCTATAAGCTTACAACCTACCTATTAGTTAATCACCTTTGATTAATTAAAAACACCCCCCAACTCCCTGACTTGTTAAACATGTATTAATCCCTTCTAAAGTAAGGTTACCTTTAATAAGCAACCTTATCCATTCTTGATCATGTTTTACCTTTATGCCACATTCATGAGGATGTTTTGATCCTTATCCTTTGGCTATATAAAGAGCCCATCCACCTACCTTTCTACTTACACCTAAACTCTTTAAGAAGAAAATGCAAAGCATATAGCAAAGAGACTAAGAGCTTGCACCTTCTTTTCTTGAGAGTTTCATCATCTTGAAGAGTTAAGCCTCTTTCTTAAGTTCTTTGGGTCATATGGGAGGTGTCAAAAGGGTCTTATAGCCAACTTTGATTATCTCCCATTCCTAGGTTATGGGAACATTAAGGACAATTGTTTTTGATAGCCATGGAACCTACCTAGGTTCTTTCATTTTGCATGTTGTTAAAATAATAGAGGTTATTTAGATCTTAACATTGTTGATTTCATAGGTTTGTTGATAAATGTTAGCATCTAACACCTTGATTAATTCTTATCCATAAATGGTGCTTAGAATTTTTGTTTAATTCTTACTAATCAGAACTATTTAGGTGTTAGTCTTCCATTCATATTTAGCATTAGTTAGAAACAACATTTGCACACACGTATAAATTATCCATTTACCATAATTTTCATACATGACTAATGATCTCATTGAAAGTACTTTAGCCCTTATCTCCATTCTATGAGCTGAATGATATGAGGGTAGAATAAACTCACTGACATGGGATTGACAATCATAACCAATTAAGTTCTCCAAAGGAAAAGGTAAATAACTATTCACCATGTTATTCTGATGACGATGATCTCACTGGAGAGGTACGGGGGCTTTTGGGTATTGATCAAATGCTACTTGTTTCTGCCTTTGGGTGGCCTTGATCATATTTGTTGATAAAATTAATCAAGATTCTCAAAAAATAAAATGTTAAAGCGAAATGTAATTCAATATGGAAAATATGTTGAAATTGAGTATTACCTACGGCCTTGAATCATCCACGGGGATTTCCCCCAAAAAAACCATTAGTGGGTCATGTTATTAATGCCAAGTAATTTCATCAAATTTATATTATTCAAAACCGATATGGCCCATTGCACTGGGCAAGCCACCAAGTGAAGAGGGTTGAATCAAAAGGAGAAGGAAATGTTATGTTCCACTAGGGCGAGAGAAATTGGCATGCAATTTACAATGTATTTTTTACTGCTCCTCTGGTTGTGTAATTTTTCATATTATGGGTAAGGGGGGGAAGTGGCCATTGTTTTAGTACGCCGGGAATGCATGTGCTGGAACGTTCAAGAAAAAAACATATGAAACTAGAAAACCAATTGCAAAAAAGATGAAATAATTGAAGTAAGTAGTAGATTCAAAAACTTATACTTGTTGTTGATGAGGTAGCTGTGTCTGGTGCTAAGGGTGTCATGTTGAGTAGTAATTTGGGGTTGTTGAGAATATAAAAATTCATTGAGACTGTACTGAGTGAGTTGGGGGAAAATGGTTTTTC